>PVKS010011156.1:0-57582 GCA_004027875.1 Aplodontia rufa
TCTGCAGCTCCACCAACAGTGTGTTAGTGTGCCTATCTCTCCACAGCCCCTCCAGCATCTATTGTTGTTTATTTTCTTCATCTTTGCCATTCTGACTGGTGTAAGGTGATATCTTAATGTGGTTTTCATTTGCATTTCTCTGATTACTAATGATTTAGAGCACTTTCTCATGTATTCATTGGCTTGATCAATGTCCTTTATTAAAAACTCAAAGCACTCTCAAACGTTTCTGAGTTTTTAACTGAAGGGTATTTTAAAGGAGGTGGACGCTACATTCTTACTTCGTATTGATTTATTTAAAAGATACTCCAAAGTTTAAGTTAAGGTAGAAGAATTGTGGTATAGGAGGAAAAACAGCAGAGACATCCTACCAAGGCTGGAAGGAACTGGCCGGAGTGACAACCATTCTGTATGATTGAGGTAGGCACACTTAAAGTTATGGAGGAAAATATTTAGAAGAGGCTTGAGAGAAATGAATCACAGTACATGGTTTTAGTGGTCCATTTCCTGCTGCCGTAACACAATGGCACAGACTATGTGATTCAGACTCTATAGAAGTTTACTTGACTCATGGTTCTGTAGGAAGTCCACGTCCAAGGGGCTGCCTCTTGTAAGTTCTTTCTTTCTGCATCATAACACGACAGAAGGACAAGGGAGAATAGATGAGACAGAAATAAGGTGGGAACCAAAGAACACACGTAGATAAGCTCCCTTTCAAAACAAAGCCACTCTTGCAATAATTAACCCACCCTCATGATAATGAATTATTCCACTCACTACAATGGAGACCTCTGGACCCAGCCCCTTCCCAGAGGTTCCCACTCCCAATGGCATTACAGAGCAATTACATTTTAACTTGAATTTGGGAGCAGACATCCAAACAATACCTATGGTAATTCAGATATTGCAGAAAATTTAATGCCTAATAAGTTCTTCTAAAACAAGGCTGTTGGACAGGAATAATGCTACATACATCCCAATTTTTGCCCGTAAATGCTCAGTTACAGAAAGATAACCTTCAATTAGGATAGACACAATGTGCCACAAGAAATGGCAGAGCAATGAGAGAGTTTCCACTGAAAGATGACTTGCTGTTCACATTAAAACAAAACAGCTATTTATGCCATCGTCAATAAGTTTTCTCAAAGTAATGCTTTCTGATAAAGAGTAAATTGATAATCCAACCTGTGAGTTTGTGTTTCATGTAATGAATTGAAAACTTTATCTGGCCAAAGCTTGGTAGATGTGCCTATCCAAGTCAGAGAGTTTTAGAATTACATATAAAAATTCCTACCTTAAGTAGAAATGTTTTACTAAACTAATATTATTTAAATTTTATTACCAGCAATATTTTAGGGACCATTTCCAGTCATGCAGAATTGAGATACCTACCATACAAAAGTTAGTTCTGTGTTATATTTAGAAAAATTTGCCTTTGCAAATATATGTGGTTTCAGAAGATTCCTTAAAGCCCCAGTTCTTTATTCAAGATTTCAAATTATAATTTTTAAAAGTCTACATGCAGTAGTGGCATGTTTAATTTAATCATGCTTGACTCAATGGAGCACAAAAATAAAAAACAAAACTGAATTAAAGTTATATTAATTGATATCAGCTTCAGAATAACAAGATATTCAAATATGATAGCTTTAACAATTTTAGATAGCCCTCTGGGTGTTCACAATTTCAGGTCAAGCAGGGCAAGCTACAGAGTCCTTTATAGTTCTACGAAGCCAATGTAGGAGTTCTAAAATGTCAAACACTCAAACTCATAGTGACCTTTTCTTCTGTTAATTCCAAGCCTGGCCCTCATAATCATGCAGCCCCAGCCATCACATCCGTGTTCCAAACCACAGAAATGAAAAGGCAAAAGGTGTGCACCAGATGTTTCTAGAGACACTCCTAGGAGCTGACCCAGTCCACTTCCACTTCTACCAGTGGCTGCAAATGTGATTAGGGAAGATGGAAAATACTCTTCTGTTTTTGAAAATCACATACCCTGCTACCATTTCTATTTCTATGGAAAATGCAAGAGATAAATAAGGAACAAAAAGATTCGACTAATTTTCCCCATATTTCCCAGTGAGTAGGTTATCCTTTCAACAAGACCATCATTTCCTCACTCTGAAATGCAGTCTCCTGCAGAAACAAGAACATCAGATTGCTGAGCTGGACAAAGAAGTAGCACAAGAAAAAAAAAAAAAGATAAAATTAGCTTGACATGCTGTTTTAAACCGAAACAGCTCAATTGGCAGTTTATGCTAGAGGGGAAGTTGGACAAGAGCCAACTCTGAATTACCTTTCATCTAGGGGAAAACTTGGCTTTCACTCAAGGCATAGATTTGGCAGCTTTTAACACATTTTGAAACCACATTCCACTATTTCTATCTGCCAGATCTTCTGCACCCCACCCCTCGCAGCAAATGCCATCCCGCAGGAAAATTGTGCTAAGGTGAGCAGGAGAAGAGGATTTTCAAGTGTGGAAGTGTGGAAGTTCAGAGAGGCAGTTCAGAATGGAAGTCATTCATAGGTGCATTACTAAGGTGAGGAAGGAATGAGCAGTCAGCTTCAGCTGAGCAATTAACAGCTATTTTTAAATAGAGCTACATATACCAAGAGCCAAAGTCTAACACTTTGGGGCTAATTATTAAAAGTCATTCACTAACTTCTTTGTTTTCGTAACATGTATCAGGCCTATGTTACGATTATGATTTTCAATGCTATTTTAAAACATCAAGGAATACTTCCCTTCTTTGATGTAATATATACTATCGAACCATTCATCCCTAAGTTGGTATTAATGATGAAAATGCAGTTTACATCATTTAACTGAATCTCAATAATGACTTCTATACTGCATCCATGTTCAGTAACAAATAGCACTGATGTTTAATGACACTAGAACAGAGGTGACAAGGAACAGTATATAAATAGCACTTTCTCTCTTCTCCTTCTTATGCTATAGAACCAAGGCCCAGTGTGGTTATTTCCTCATTATTTACATTATAACTGAGCCATGAACCAGAATCTGCAATTTGAATTTTAAAAAAGTAAACTGCACTTGCTAAGTACATTCAATGAAAGCCTGATAGAAGTAATAAAATGCATGGATCAGAAAAAGACTATCTTGCAATTCGGGACTCGAATGAAATTCAAAAGGGCCAGATTTGGAAAACAGAATTGGTTCTAAGTATGACCAAGCAAATCATTTTGTTGAATGATTGAGAACTGAATCCATGACCAACTCAAAAACTGATTAGCAAAGTGGGAATGCTTTATCTGCTCTGAAACAAAACACAAATTGAAATATAGAAAATAATTCTCTTATGATGAAAAATACTATAGAAGTGATACCAAAAATTATTAAAATCATATATATGGTTCCACCTACACTAATAAAACACTTGTCATCAAAAAGGGTCAGATTTGTTAGAAAAATGAAAAAAATCTATTGCTTGTTGGGATTTTACCTCATCTTTGATGAAATATTTATTTGCATTTTAATTCATAGATATTATCTGTAATCTCACTGAACTGTCAAAATACTAACAAAGTAGCATAAACCCTGATATGCCTCAGGCTTTCCTATTTATTTCTTTTCTTCCCATTGCCATATACCTTTTCCTAATAAGCCCAAATATGTATCCTTTCACTTTTTATCTACAGGATTCAAAAATTCAGAAAATACTAAAATACTATATTTCTCTTAGTTACTGCTTAACTAGGTGCTACCTATGAAATTGTTTTGCTATTTTATCATAAGATAATACTTTTTGTCTCTTTGTGATATTGGTAGCAGTGTTCAATTTATTAAATGTATTGATCCAGTCTCCAAGTTGTACAGTTTGACACTATTTCCAAGAGAAACAATATGAGCAACTAAATCATGTTTTTCAGGGTCTTGAGTTTTTAATAGTAGTGACTGCATGAAAACATAATACCAGGTTAATAATGCTCTGAGCTTTTTCCTGAGGCAATTTAAAATGAGAAGGTTTATTTTTATTCTCCCTGTTGGGTCCAGAATGACATTAGGCAAACAGCTGTAAGTTTCTATTCTCTCTTATCCTGACAGGGAACTAACAGTGGCTACTTACCTCCCAAGTAGAGCTCATTTGACTAGAAATTAATTAGGTAAGAAAGACACACTCCTCAACACCTTTCTGTCAAGTAGGATCAACTTGACATGCCCTGATGAGCCAAAAGTTAGGTGCGGAAATAAATTATATCTTGGAGACAACTAAACAAAAAATTATTTTTAGTCAGCATAACCATAATGAAATAACAAATGTCATCGAATTTCCTTCTGTCCCCCTAAAAGCAAAAAGCATCACTTTTCTAAGAAAGAAAGTCATTAACTTTCTTTAGAAAGCCATTAACTTATTGAAATGTGACTTTCATTAATTATTTTATTTTCAAATGAATGGTGATAAAAGAAAAATGAATGCCTACTTAAAAGGATTGCTGAGGCTGGAGTAGTGGCTCAGAGGTTACAGCGCTTGCCCGGCAGGCAAGAGTACGAGAGTTTGAACCAAAGCACCACGTACACAACGAAGTCTCAGAGCAACGAAGACCACCTGAAAAACTAAATAAAAATTGATTTTCTCTTTTTATCTCTCTCTCACTGTCCCTTTCTCTTAAAAAAAAAAAAAAGATTGCTGGGAGAATCTAGAAGTTATTTTTGAAAGTTAAAATGCTATGCAAACATTAAAATAATGCTATGAAAAATATGATAATGAATGCTTTTATAAACACCATGGACATAGCAAGTAGTCAATAGATTTTTAAACGATTGGTGGCTAAGGGCCTGATTTGCATGCTTTCCTGAGTTTTCCTGTTCCTTGCTTTGGGAAGATCAACCAGGTGCTTTTGGTATTCACCAGAAGTAGTTAGAAATATTTCTACTTGACTCTCCTATTATGTGTGCTTTATATAGTTTCCTGTATTTGTATTTGGGTTCCCAGGCCAAATCAAAGCTTCTCAAAATAAAGAAACATTGATCCTTGTATCATTTGACTGCACAGTAGGCATGAAATCAATTCACCTTCTGTCAATAAAAGCTGCTGTACAACAGTTTTCTTTAATTGTATATCTTTATTCCAAAACCCAAGCAATGCCACAAAAAAATAATCACTAAGTCAAAAATTATTGGCCCTTCATTTAGCCTTACTGCACTATTTTTTGTTTGTGCAGTCTCAGTTGATACCATAATAGAATCATGTTGTATCTAGAGCAGTAATATATTTCCCCTTACAAAATGACAATACTTTTTTTAAAAATATTGCAAGTGACTCAATAATGGAGGGATAATTTTTAAACATCACAATATCAATATGCCTGTCATATGACTAAAATTCTCACTTATCATGTTTTTATGGTGAAAACCTTCAAAATCTTTCTCGTACCCTTCTGAGATGCACAGGGAAATTATTGTTATCTGTAATCACCCTGTTGTGCAACAGCTCAGCAGAAAAGAGAGTGGGACAGAGAAAGAGAGAAACAACTTTATTTAATTTTTCACATGGTGTTAGTTGCTCCAACGTAGTTGTGTACCTTGTGCTGGGGTTTGAACCTGGGTCCTCGTGCTTGCCAGGCAAGCGCTGAAACCACCCAGCCACCGCTCCAGCCCCAGGGCTTCTTACTCTTAACTATAACTTAGCTCTTCACATACAAGGGTACCCAGCCAGCATTTGTTGGCAAAATCCATGAGGTTGACAGAACATTTACAATCTAACGAAACCAATCTAACCCAAACAAAAATAGTAAATAAAATTAGTCCACTCCATCCACTTTCTACATAAACTTTAAAATGCCACATGCACATGAGTCTCCTTGAAAAGCATGTCACTCATTTTCTCTTACCCTTAACAATGTTTTTTTTTAAATCCACATATTGTCAGTCTATCTTAAATCCTTTCAGGAGACTACAAAACTTTCATCTTTCAACCGTGAGTAGATATTAACGAAAAATGGGACTAAATCAAAGATGAAAATATTGATTTTATGACTTTTATTTCACTTTTGGAGTGCTGATTCAAATATTAGCTGCTGTAGTCCTTCTTCTGTTACAATCAGCATTTTTACTATTTAAGAAGTAAATATGGCTGTATTTTTTTTTTCCATTCCCTCTGTTGTTTCAAGAGCCATAAATAGAGTGGAACGTAGCTGATTCAAATAGTCCTCAAAGAAAGGAGTCCTTGGTAGCAGGCAAGCCTTCACAAAGAGGCTTTGAACCTGGAAGGCACCTGATTCCTCATTCCCTTCCATACATAGTGATAAAATAACAGCTCAGTCAGGCATTATCTGTCACTGTTTCAGTTTTATTTGTTTATTTATTGACTTTCCAGGAATCTCCTATTATGGAAGAAAAACCTAAGAATTTCAATTCTACCACCTACTCACAATCCCTAAAGCAAATGAATTCACCCTTAAATATCACATTGAAGACCTGTGCACTAAAACTAAGCCAGACACTGAAATATTTAACTGTCCACTCTTGAAATGATGTCAAAACCCAGCCAACAAAATTGATATATATTGGTGTTCTTTAGAGGACGTAGGCTCTACGTGGACTCAATTATTTTCAAGGATTAAACTAGGCCATAAGAAAGTTGCTTAACAGATCTCCATTATTTTGGACCCTACCAAATTATCCCCCTTAACTCATTTTGCTACATTGTCCCAGATATGGGGCACCAATAAAAACTTAAATTGAGCAGCAAATATACCACTCAAAGTAACTTTGAGTTTGGTTTTAGAGGTCTGTATTTTAAGAAATGAATGATTAAAGCATTTGAAAAAATATGAAAATATATATAAAGAATATATAAGCTCTAGATTATGGTTTCCAACCTATTTTAAAGCATTTGTTTTAATTTAATTGAAATATTTACAGAATTGAAAACCTTAGACTTGATAGGTTAAGCTGGGTGTTAATGTAGGCTCTGGATTTATGTAGGAAATAATATTGAGCAGAGCCTATCAGAACTAATATCTGCATTTGTCAAGAAATTTTAGATGCTTGCTCTGTTTTTTTTTTTTCCAAAAGAAATCAACAACCAAACAAAGTATTTTACAAGAAGCACCAGGGGAAAAGTTGCTTCCCTTCAGGAATAACACACATTTTATTCAAAGACATGGAGAACTATGCAAATAATTATTTTTTCTTATTGTTTAAAAGTTGTGTAATCAAAACCAAAATCTCAGGATGTCAATAATATCTGTTTGAAACCTTCATGTTGAATAATGTACCTTCTATTTTTGTTCCATGGCATGTTGAAGATCTATATATTTTACATAGGTTTGTTCACTACATGTATTTTCAATCACCTCATAGTTTCTGTAGAATGGAGGAAATAAACCATGTCTTATGGTTTGCATCTTTAATATCCTTGAAAACCTCATGTGTTAGGCAATGAGCAATTGTTCATCTGTGAAATGATTAGAATATGAAAGCTGTGACCTTATCAGTAGAGCAAGTCATGTGATGGATTAATAATTTGAATGGACATTGGATGGTAACTGTAAGCAAGTTTGGCATGGCTGGTGGAAGTAAGTCATTAGGGGTGTGACCTTGGATTATATATTGTCCCTGGCTTCTTAATCTCCTTGTCTGCTTCACTTCCCAGTTGCCATGAGCCAAGCAACTTTCCACTGCCACACTCTTCCACTATGATATTTCTGCCTTGGAGCCAACCAATCATGGACTGAAATTATGAGATCAATATAAACTTTTCCTCTTCTAGGTTGTTCTTGTCCGTTATTTTGATTACAGTGACAAAAGGTGGACTAACATGCTATATTATATATTTTTAAAACTAGAAAAAATAAGGTTATTTCTTAATGGAACTTACGTGTTTTGGTTTGGTCTGTTTTGTTTCTGATAAGGATATGGCATGTGAACAAATCTGGAAGCAGAAAAGTAGAAACTGCAGGGAATGAACTTGGAATGTACAGCAGGCAGGTTCCAAGATGTCCCTACAGCTGCCCCTCAGCCCCTGGCATTCATGCCTGTTAGTCCCCTCCACTTGAGTCCAGACAGAGACTATGACTTCCTTCTTTTTTTTTAAGAGAGGAAGAAAGAAGGAGAGTTAGTTTTTTTCTTTTTCAATCTGGTTTTTGTTTTTCTTTCCTTTATTTATATATGTGGTGCTGGGGATAGAACCAAGTTCCTTGCACATAGCAGGCAAGTACTTTACCACTGAGCTGCCTCTCAAGCCCTGAACTTGTGAATTCTAACCAACAGCATGGCAAAGATGGTGGGATGTCACTTCTGTGATTAGGTTACACAAGACCTTGACCTCGGTCTTGTGAGCTCTCTGCCTCTCCTTTGATAAGGCAAGTTCCCATAATTCAGAGATCAACAGAGCAAGGAAGTGAAGGTTTTTTCTAGCTAAAAGCCCTCAGGAATGCAGACCTTTGGTCTTATGATCCTCTAAAAACCAATCTTACCAACCATGATGAAAGCAAACATGGAAATGGATCTGTCCCCAGTCAGAACTTCAGATGAAACCTGAATCCTATCTAAGACCTAGCTTCAAATTATGAGAGGTCTTAGCCCATTAGTAGTAATTTGTCAATTTGGTACGTAGCAATAAATAACTAATGTGAAGAAGCACTCCTACATTTTTCTTACATTGTCATTTTACCCATGGCTGATCTGGTTTTCTAGTTAGGTTGGCTCATCAAGAAATGTGCTCAGCTAGATAGCAAGTGAGTAATTTACCTTTTTCTTAACTATTTTTCTATAAATAAAGCAAATATTTTAAGTTATATTTGTTCCATTTCTTTATGCAAGTGGTAGTAAGAGCACCTCATTTTTGGCTTGCTATTATTGGATATCAATGAGATCTTTGTATTTCTGGGTAAAAGGAGCTAGAAGACATGAAGGACCAGATGCACATGAATATTGACTGGGTGGATTGTTGGCATGTTTATCACCCCCAACCTCCACAGATTGTCCATACTGTAAATCTGAAAGTTTTTTCAGTGTCTTTTGAAGATAGACACCGCCCTCTAAAAATAATTATTTTTATTGACAATTAATAAAATGCTTGAGTCCCAACTTCATCACTGGAGACTACCTTTCTTTTACAATGCTGCATATTTGAAGTAGGCACATTGGCAAATCCAAATCCATAGGAGGTTATTTATTTTATTATCCAGTTCTGCTCATTACATACAATGCACTTCTGAAAAACATTGGGCATGTTTCCTACTCCTGTGACATTTTTCGAAAAGTAGCAAGACTTAAACTATATTCATTCCATTTAGCCCCCTCTGTGTCATAGCAATCCTACTTTCTAACTAGTTCATACTATTTTATTGCTTCTCTCTGACTTCTTCACTCCTTTTATAACAGATCTCAGATTGCAATGCAGTTAAAATTAATGACTTAGCCAAACATGGTGGGAGTTTGACTCTGTGTTCTTTGCTCTCCTTTTCAGCCTCTGTGGGAGGTTTGACAACTTCTGTGCTCTGGAAACTTCTAATTGAGCATGAAGAAGCCTGGTGAATTGCTGTTCTGTAGCAATAGCAACCCAGTGTTTTTCCTGTCTAATGATTCCAAAGCAGCACATTCATTGTATGTTCTTCATCTGAAATTTTAGCATTGGTCAAGGCATGTTTATGGTGATTTGGAAGAAGCTTGCATAAATTCCCCTTTGCAACATTTCCTAGGTTTCTATAGTTCTTTTCTTTTCTTGTACATTAGTGAAATCCTAAAAGATATATTATGAGCAAATATTCCAGATATCGGATTTGCAGGATTTTAATTCTAGGCACCTGCTGATCATATAATTGAATTTATCTATCCTGCAGTAGAAACCAGTTTACAAATGATGTTTCTTTTTATAGTCCCAAACCTCATACTCATTTATATCTATATCACCAGTTTTCTAGCTAGCAATTTCTGCTCCTTATTAGTTCTATGTTGCTATTTTCATAAGTTTTGAATTGATTTCAAAGTGATTATGCCAACAAAAAGTGATAAAATGGAACAAGTACACTGGCAGGTTTTGAAGTTAGATGTGAGCACTAAACCCTCATAGAAACCTTCCTGGATTAACTATGTAGCCCCAGCCCTCCACTTGTCCTTTATTATTGTACCTTTATATTTATTTTCCAGTGTTTTTCAAAACTGATGATTACCTTAGTTATTTAATCACTACATTTTGTGTCTTCCCTTTAAACATAAACATATGACAGGGACTCTGTATGTGTGTGCATGCATGCATGTTTATGTACATGAATACACTATTCTCAGCTGTACTAGAACACTGAAAATAAGTCATTCAATATAGCAGTGTTTGGCATATAATAATAATAGGGACATTATATTTATACACATATGTATGTGTAGATATATAAGTGTTTAAAGTATGAGGAAATGGGACAAGAGTAGACTATCAATTAGGTAAACATCACTGCCATAATGACAGTTCAAAGGCACCTAATTTTGTTAGATTGGGTTTTATTGAATTAAACTTTTTCAAAGTCTTAGTCTCAGTACTGGAAATAGAAGTCAACTGTACAGGACATACTGGAGGTGCTGTAGATGTCGTTGCATATGCTCCATACAGAAAACAGCACTGCGGAGGAATCAGTGCCAGGGCTTTCCTAGAGTCGCTGAAAGGGGTTGAGTGACAATAGAAAACATTCATAAAATCATGCCTAAGGTCTCCAAGGTTAGTAGTAAGCGAGTCACAACATGGAAGTTAAGGTTTTATTTCCCTAGAGGAAATAGCCAAGGGAGTTCTGGGGTTTTTGAGAGAGTCTTAAACAGGTAGACCTCCTGGAAGAAAACTTGAGACTTTAAGGCCTATCAACCACCTCTTTCTGCTGCAACCTTGATGAGTGTGTTAGATAGCTTTCCATCACTATGACAAACTACCTGAGGAAACATGGAAGGAAAGACGTATTGTGGTTCATAGATTCAGTCTATGGTCAGCTGGCTGTGGGCATGTGATGAAGGCATGTGATTGTTGTGGGCATCATGGTGGAAGGACAAGGCAGAGCAAAGCTCCTCATCTTATGGTGACCATGAAGCAGACACAGCGAAAGAGAGCCAAGAGACCCTTCCAGGACCTGCCCCCAGTGATCTACTTCTTCCAACAGGTCCCACCTCTAAAGTTCCCACCACCTCCCAATAATGCCATCATCTATGAATCCATCAATAGATAATCCACTCAAAAGGACAGAGACCTAACGATCAATCACTTCTCAAGCATTGTTGAATTGGGGATCAAGCTTTCACACATTAGGCTGTGGGGAACATTCCAAATCCAAGCTATAACAGTGATTAAAATATTTGAGAAGTTATATCTCACAGCTGTGACTCCTCCATGGCCCATGAAATCAAGAGGTCCTGAGAAATAAAGAAAATGAATTGTGTTTTGCATAATTTCCCCTAAAGGTATTGTCTTTCCCTATTTTTTTACTTTTCTTTTTGTTGTTGTTGTTATTGCTGTTTGTGTTTTTTGGTCCTTAGGATTGAGTCCAGGGCTCCTCTTTACCACCAAGCAACACCCCAGTCATTTCTAGTTCATAATTTGAGACAGGATTTCCATAAGTTATTTAGGGTCTCACTGAGCTACTAAGGCTGGCTTCAAACTTATGATCCTCCTGCCTCAGCCTCCCAACTCACTGAAATTACAGGTATATGTCAACATTTCCAGCCCTTTTTCTACTTATAAGCCCTAATAAAAGCTTGTATGCTAGCAAGAGCTTTAAACTATCAATGGGTGTAGTTCAGTGTTATATTTTCCATCATTTGCACCTTGTCTGTATCTTTGTATGGTGAAGTGTGAAAAATATATGTATCACAGAAGAAAAAATTAGACCAAGTAACAAGATAATGGGATATGAAATCACACTAGGTGTTCATCACCAGATAAATAAATACAGAAAATATGCTATGCATACACAATGGGATATTATTCATCCATAAAGAATGTTTTCAGTCATTTGCTGCAAAATGGCTGGAACTGGAGGACACTGTGTTAAGTGAAATAGGCCAGAAACAGAAAGATAAGCATTGCATGTTCTCTTTTACATGTGGAAGCTAAAAAATGTCAACCACGTGTGGACTAGATGTTGGAAAAATGGGGGTGAGCAGATAAAGAGGGGTTGGATTTTATTATTCTGTATTGGAGGCAAGGGTTGAAATACCACATTGAACCCCATTATATGTACAATCAATGTATGTTGACCAAATGGAAGTCTAGGAAACAGTACAGGTGAAAGTCCTTATTGTAATGCGTATTGATTTCTACGGTTAAAATACAAATGCCTCTGTGTTTCTGCACACTGATTTTTGAGAAATAAAAATAATTTATAAGAAACATGTTACACGTTCATGGTATGAAGAAAAAAATAAATCTTATCCACTGATTAACTTACTGAAATAACACTTATGCTAATCCTATTTATCCCATTACTCAATGTAAAACAAAAGTAATTTGACAGTGACTATAGAAATTTAACTTACATAAAATCAATATATGAGAAACAACTATATGAACATTTTTATATAGCTATACCAAATAACTGTACCAAATTATACCTTGTATTGTTAATGTAACTTTTAGAATGTGTGATTTCATCATGTTGATCTTTTAGATCCACAAAATTTGTTTAAGCAATGGAAAAGTCAACTATCATCTTATCATAAGACAGATAATGACTTAAATAATCAAAAGAGATAGATATACCCCTTTTTGATTAATGGATGACAGAAATAATATCTTTCCTGCAGCATTTTTCAGTCAGTGAAAGCTAAAAAGTTTCCTTATCTTCTATAATAGAAATTGTGTTTGTAATCTATACAGTTAAAATGCCAGAAAACATAAAGACTTTCCCACCAGAATTGCAAATTAGAACAACCAGGTTTGAAAGCAGTATGGAGATTCCTCAAAAGAATAGGAATGAAACTGTCATATGAACCACATTTCCCACTCCTCAGTATTTATTCAAAACTAAAATCAGCATACATATCAATGTTTACAGCAGCACAATTCACAATAGCCAAGTGTGGAAAAGACTAAGTGCCTATTAACAGATGAATGGATAAAAGAAAATGTGGTATGCATACTCAATGGAGTTCTACTCAGCCATAAAGAGAATGAAATGATGTCATTTTCTGCTAACTGGATAGAACTAGAGAGCATCACGCTAAGTGAAATAAGCCAGACTCAGAAAATCAAGGGTTAAATGTTTTCGCTCATATGCCTAAGCCAGAGAGAAACAAGAAAATAAAAAGAAAAGGGAAGGTTTTATGAAAATAAAAGGAAGATCAGTAGAGGTAGGACATCCAGGAGGGAGGGAGGAAAGCAGGGAGAGGGAAACAATGGGGGAATATATTTGACCAAATTATACTATAGGCATGCATGAATATTAAATATTAATGCCACTTCCATATAATTGTAATGTGCTAATGATATATATATATATATATATATATATATATATATAAATATATATATATATATAAATATATATATGAGAGAGAGAGTGAGAGAGAGGGAAGAATAAGGGGGAAGGGAGAGAGAAAAGAAGAGAGGAGGAAAAGGGGATGCTGAGTAGTAAATTAGAACAAATTATGTTACATGCCTATATAAATATCTCACAATGAACCTCACTATTATGTATAATTTCAATAAACTAATAAAAAGTTTCAAAAATAAAAAATGTAATTGTTCAACAATACGAATTATTCAACAAAATACTGAATCAACTGGTTAACTACTCTTTAAGTGAATATTAACACTACTTGATGCAAGCCTGTGGGCTTTGTCAATACCTCCCCTTCTCAGGCAGTCATGGGAGATGCCAAGGTCGAGTTCACAAGCACTGGGCAATAGTACCTAGGTTTGATTTCCACCTTCATGAATCAGCTGAGTTACCTTAGATAAATTTAATCTCTCTGCCCCCTCAGTTTTCTCCTTTGTAAATTGAGGATAATGTCAATATCTCACAGAGCTGTTAAAGAAGTCATCACTTGTATCTCTTCTTTTGGGAAGTTTCCATCGGAACATCTGACCATTTTAATGAGTATTTGTGGTTATTTTTGTTATTTTTTATATATTCAGACTATTAATCCTTTGTCACATGAATAGCAATCTAAATTAGTACAACTGTCATGGAAAACAGTATGGAGATTCTTCAAAAAAAGAAAAGAGAAAATCTGTCATAGGATTCAGCTATCTCACTTCTGGGCATATATCCAAGACTACAGGAAGAAGGGGGAGAGGTAGACTAGATTTGGTTACATGATGAATGCATATATTTAGATATCATACTGAACCCCTGAGCCACATTGATTTGTTCAAGTAGTACATGGTAATCAAAAATAAAATAAATTTCATATGTACATAAAAAGAATCATCATTTATAAAACATGTGAACCAATGCCTGTTTCAATAGACATAATAATTATTTCTGCTGCCTTTTCTCCTAGCTTTTATGTACTGCATATCCCCAATTAATTTAAAACCCTGGTATAAGATAAAAACATTAAAAGTATCATAATCCCTGGGCATAGAAATGAAGCATAATTAAAAATCTTTGAATTATATAAATATAACAATGTGTCTTGTGTGTAATATGATTCTTACTGATATTGTATTCACTAATATTGTATTTTATGTGTCGATCTTCCTACTCACAGTAACAGTGGGAAAATGACATCTGACTAAGGACTTTTCACAGATACATTGTTATTCACACTTCTCTGAGTTAAATTTGTAAGGAATTCAACCTTCCGCATGTGCACATGTACACACGCAGGTCACACACACACAATCTCTCTCTCAGGCCAATG
This sequence comes from Aplodontia rufa, assembly GCA_004027875.1. Classification (NCBI taxonomy): domain Eukaryota; kingdom Metazoa; phylum Chordata; class Mammalia; order Rodentia; family Aplodontiidae; genus Aplodontia; species Aplodontia rufa. The sequence goes on from PVKS010011156.1 coordinate 14,816, forward strand.
GTGTTAAGGGAACAAGACAACCTCTATATTAAAATTGGCTCAGTTTTAAAACTATGAATATTCTGTTCAGTTAGTCTAAATATGCTACATATCAGCTACATCCTAGAATTTTAAATTCATCACATTTGTTTTATTTTTTAGAAAGATTAGGTTGACATTTGAAAATTATACAAGCTATATAGTTAAAGCAATTTTATCTGCATATAAATGTAAAAAGGATTAAATTTCTTTGTGTATATCCATTTTTTAATTATTGCAGTGTTTATATGTTCCAAATACTTTGAGGACACAAGTATCTAGAATAACTGGTTCTCAGACATTTCTGTTTTACCCAGTGGCCTTTAATATTCTACCTTTCTTTTTTCAGAAATAAGTTGCTACTTTAGAAATTTAAAACAAATACACTAACTTTGAAGGTTACTCTGCCAGCCCTAAATGCTTTGGTCCTGGAAACGATAGCATTGCACAACAGCTCCTGCTTTCCTGTCAAAGTTATTTCAATAACATTTCCTACTTACTGGTAAAAAAAATAACAGATTGTAGCTCACAGTCATTGAATGGATAGCCAGGAAATATTTATCTCTCAGACATATCCTTAACTAGAAGAGAGCTATGAAATTGTTCATAAAATTATAAATGAGCTCTTGGAAAATATAGCTCTCAAATACTCTTTAATAGGGAAATGAGAATATTGTTATGTGATATTATAACTAAAACTCCTGTCCGATGTACAGAAACCATTCAGATTTGCTCTGTAAGTATGATCCTTAACTGACAAGCAAAAAAGAAGAAGTAGAACTGTTTCCAGAAAACTGAAAATGGAAGCCTGTATTTTACAAATAAATGGAGTGAGGTTTTTTTTTAAATATATGTATCTATTATCAAATGATTCTTTACTTTGAAAGCAGTGTTCTTGTATTAAATAGTAAATGTTTGGCACCTGGGTGTGTTTTTAGTATTTAGTTTGTTTACTTGCTGGGCAGAAAAAAATCTCAAAACTAAATGTTAGAAATCACTGACAAATAATAAAGACAGGAAGTATCTCTGAAATTTTCATATTAGTCAATAAAAATATGATTCCATATTGGAAAACAAATCAATTGACCGACATCTTTTGGAGCATTCAGCTAATATTTAGAGCAAGAAACACAGAGTCAAATTTCTATTTTCCTTCTTCTTAAACCTGAAACATTCTGAAAAAAAATCTTCTAACACGTTTTTTCCAATAATGTGCAATAGTGTTTGAATTTTTAAGTAATGGTTGAATAAAACATGCAAACACAAACAGTTTATATATCATAGATAAGAGCTGCTATTTCTCCCTAACAGTATAGGTCTTTTCACTACATTTTTTTCAAATTATAACAAAATGCCATCTTTCTGATTTTCTCAAACATATGCTATACTAAAAACTGCATGCCTTGATTCTAAAACTACTTTTAGAAGCGATTTTTTTATTTTTAAGGATGACATAACATATAGATCACATTATTCATAAAAATGAATTGCACTTTAAAAACAGAAATAAAACATTTGTATCAGTATACATAATTTCATCTTATTTTATGTGGTAAATTTAAATAAAATCACTTAAAACAATGGAAAACGTAGTTATCAGTGAACTATTTGAACCAGAGAAAAATTATTAGGCCTTTGAACTACTCATTGAGGGGAAAAGGTAAAAAGGAAAAGAAATATTTCAATTATTTGAGCGCCATCCTAGACTCTCATTAAAGCACCAGAGGATAAGATTAAAAGACAGGAACTGTGTAATTGCAAGTCATTTCGCTGTTTTCACTCTGAAATTTTCTTAGACTTTCAGAAATACATTTTGCACAGTTGGGTATCTGCAAAAGAAAAAAATCCTCATGACTTTCAACAATATTTTTTTATTTTTTTGGTCCTTATGATTCTTTCTGTAAAATGCAAGAATTTCAGCTTCAATTCTTTTCAGAGTGCGTTGAAACAATTCTTCCTTTTATCCCCTGAATTTAGCACTGACATAAAATGTGTCCTTCCAATATAATGCACTTTATTTCCTCCTCCTAATCTTCTCCTTGGCTTCTATTCCTTTTTCGTGTAACAGCGTGAGACTTCTTGGAGGGGAGCGGTGAGAGAATGGTCTTCGTTAAACCTACCTTTCTCCTCAGTGCTCCGGCGCCCTCTAGTGGATGAGGAGTAAATATTTGGCGGCTTCCCCCATCTGGAAAGCGAAAGACACCATTTTACGCTTCACTGAGAGACCAGGCATATTCATGCTGAGTTATCACCCGATTTCTGTCTCACCGGTGAGAAAACAAAGTGTCTGAATGTAGCTAAAATTCTTACGTCTTCTGCATGAAGCATGTAAAAATGCTTGTATTCTTTTATTTCATTCCTAGTTCTTTACAGCTTTCCATCTTCCTTCTTTCCTTCCTCCCTTCCTTCTCCTTACCTTCTTCCCTCCCTCCTTTCCTTCCTCTGTGCATTCCTTACTACCCCCTTTATTGTAAAAGCAATATAGATTTCATCTTCATGCCTTTACTTGTAGGAGGTGGGCTTGAAAAGAGAGGGGTAAGCAAGGTGGTCCAGGGCTAGGGCAAGTTGGGTTTTATAGGTTGTCCATGTTACTTAAATTATCCTGAGCTGTCTACAATTGATTTGAAATTAGCACGACTGCAGTTACCTTTACTCTTTCAGAACTGTAGCACTTGCTTCCAGAATTGGAGTGCCCCCCAAATAGCTGTGATCAGTGTGATGTTTTTTGAAAACTAAAATCTGAGATGCATAGTTATCTGCTGAGGTGTCCCTTCAGCACCACTAACATCTCTCCCCATTAATGAGATCGCTGCTTCTTTATAAACTCTTTCTGAGAAGCCATCTTCACTAGAAACCAAAACCCCACAATTATCACCAGGGCACTCTCTGGTCTCTGCTACAGAAGGGCACCTGCAGTCTTAACTGATGATTTCTGAGGATTCTGGCTTTCTAGCATCAGGTTAAGATCTGATGGTACCTGTAGCCTGAGCCATTTATTTTCTCTTTTAAAAGAGAGAGAGAGAGGGAGAGAGAGAATCTATTTTTATTGAGTTTTTCACATGGCTTTCATTGCTCTGACACTTAGTTGTGTACGTGGGTACTGGGGCTTTGAACCTGTGTACTTGCACATGCCAGCTAAGCGCTGTAACCACTGAGCCACTGCTCCAGCCCTTATTTCCTCTTATAAAGCATCCAAACACTGAGTTCTCCTTGTTCCCACCCAGGCCTGTGCTTCTCATCCTCCCACTGGTAAATGGAAACTTCTAAATCTCAGCCCTGTTCACTTAAGTCAGAGGAACTCAGAAATGAGCTGCCTCTGGTTCATCTGTTTAGTCCACCAAATCAAATCAAATACCATCACTTCCCCTTCAAGAATATTAAATATAATGTTTCCAACACACAAAGAATAATTTACCAATTAGCAAACATTGCACTTTGCCTCACAAATATTTCTTAACATATATGTGGATCAATGGTATTTGATATAAGCAGATTCAATAGAAAGAAAATACAAACCAGAGGCCCAAAAGCTGTTTATTATCCAAAAGCACTTTGCAATATAGCTATTAGTAACAATCAATTAGACTGTGAGTTCAGAACTATTTAGCTGTACTTTAATTCCCCATTATCTTTTAGATATTTATATTTAGACATACATAGAGATAGAAGTAGGAAAATGGGGAATTATGTTCTTAACAAATCAAACCTGACCAGCTTGATACCTTCAGATAGACAAATATGAATTGTGACAGCCAGAAGGCTGAATGAAATTAACCTGAGTTAGTGGAGGAGAAAGCTCTTCATAAATCCAATAAATAAATTAGTAGAAAGAATGGCAAATGTGCCAATATTGAGTATGTGTCAAGATGCATTTTTCTTAACCAAAAAGGACATAAATTTGCTTCAGATGTCTCTGAAGTTTTTCATCAAAGGTGGTGTCACTTTGCCACTTGGATAAATTGTTTTTTAGACTAGTTATACTCTTAACCCTAGGAAGGAGTTTGAAGACAGATTTTCTGCTGGGCTGAAAAATTTAGACTTAGAGACTAAATGGTAACAGCTATCTAGCTGTGAATGAGGGCATTTCATAGCATCATACTAAACACAATGCAGGTATGTGCAAGCAGCTACTTAATGTCACTTCCATTAAGTTTACAAATACCCATTGGTCTTGAAATATCTTATAAGCATACTTCTTTTCATACTATAGATTAAAAACGTGGACTACCATGGCAACCACATAAAGTGCTTCTTATTTCCAGCACCCAGTCATTCTTCCTATCTGCTGTCCAGAGCAGAGGCAGCCATCTTGACTCAGGATGGACGGGCCCAGAACGCTGAGCCCAGAACACTGACTCTGACTTGCAGATCTCCTGAATCAGTCACCAGATCTCTCGTTATTTGAGGAAAACTAAAAAACACTTTTCATTTAATCTGCTGCAAGGAGACTGTTCATTCCAAACATTCCTCAATGACAATTAGCTTCACAGAAATTCAGCAAGGTGAAACAGAATTTCCCAAGTAGCAGATATTGGCATAAGAACCTGGAAATCTAGATAAGGGCTATAACCAGAAGCCGAATCAAGAGAACAAATGACACCAGAGAAGTCTGTTAGCACAGAGCTGTGCAGTTGATCCCAGCAGCTTCACAGTCTCCATGGTGAAAAGAAAAAACAAAGCAAAGGAACCAAGAGCTGAATCAGGTCTCTCTCCTGGCTCCGGAATAAAATGATAAAATAATTTAATCAGATCTGAACCAAAAGTCAGAGTCAAGTATGGGGAAAGAGTGCTTCATGTGGAGCCCTGTGTTTGCGACAGAAGTTCCTCAAAGCATTCATGGACCAAGGAAGTAAGAAAGGGTGAAACATATACCATGGGAGCCAGAAATTTTGAACCATTTTACATATTATAGAAATAACTGGTAAAATAAAATTTACATCTTATTAACTAGAGGTGCAGATAACCAGAAATTATAGTATTGCCTTTAAACTTGGTTTGGATTAGTTTCATGAGTGCTCAAAATCCCATCTGGTCTGTTTAGGAAGAGTCATTGTTTGAAATTTTGTTCGCTTGGGTAGAGATGAATTAAAACCGGCTCACATCTTCCCTCACCATGCTACTTTCTGATAGACTGGTCTCCCATTCTATCTTCCACAACACACTTAAATGTTACCCATCTACAGGAGATAGATTGGGGTCTATTTGTGCTCTAAATAGAAAATGTGAGTGCCCTTGTGAATATGATCCCTGCCACCTTAGTATTCCCAGAGGGTCCTCCTGCTTCTCCATGGGGATGGGAGCTCCAATTGCTCTTCCCAAGTCTTAAGAGTCTGCTGCTTTATCATCACTAACCCACTAACCCAGAGGGAAGTAGCAGGGGCATCAGCAGGGCTTGTTTGTTTTTCCTCTTTTTCTTCTGGGGGATGATGTGCTGTGAAACTGAATTTGTGATACAAAGTACATAACGTCGCTTACTTTCTAGTCTAACTACTGCGGAAAAAATGACAACCGGTAGAGGCACTACTGAGCATCAAGGGCTACAGTAGGCAGTGCATGGTGGGATGTGTGGGAGTGCACAGTTGTGGGACCACACCAAGCCTGAGGGTTCAGTAAAGACTTAGGGGAAAAATAACACCTAAGCCAAGAAAGCATGTATGAATAGATGTCAATGACAGAAAGGTGCTGAGGGATGAGAGCCAGGTGTGAGGGATCCTTGGTCTGAGAAAGGATAGCATGTTCGAGACCCTTGATGATGGAAGGAACAAGGGTGCCCTCACCTTGCGTCGGATACCAGTAGGTAGTAATAAATGAAATTTTAAAAATTGGCATGCATTCTCAAATGTTACAGAGCCAGGTCTCATGGAAAATATGTAACGTGGCTTAAAGGGAACTCCAGAGGGAGCTGAAATGAATTTGTACAACAAAGATTCTCTAAGTCTTTAGCATGAGATGCTCCTGTGCTGAGCACTAGGATGACAATGACAAGCAGTACAAACTAAAGCTTCACAGGTTTCCTCATTTATCCACAGGGCATACATACTAAGACCCTCAGTAGATGCCTGAAACCAAAGACAGCACCAAACCCCATGCGGAGAGTGTGTTTCCTATGCATTCATGTCTATGATAAAGTTTAATTTATAAATTAGGAACAATAAAAAATTAACAACAGTAACTGATAATAAAATAGAATAATTATAGCAATATACTGCGATAAGGTTGTGTGATTGTGATGTTTCTCAAAATATCTCATTATACATTCACGTTTGTTAAATAAGGTAATAATAAAATAGAATAATTATAGCAATATACTGCAGTAAGGTTGCGTGAATGTGTTGTTTCTCAAAATATCTTATTATACATTCATGTTTGCTAAATAAGGGTTAACTGAATACAAACACTGTCACATGGTACTGTGAAAGTCAATTTGATAACTGAGAAAGCTACTATGACTAATGTGTGGGTAGCATATACAGCATGGATACGCTGGAAAACAGATGCTTCACATCCTGGGCAGGACAAAGTGGGACAGTATCAGATTCAATCATGCCACTCAGAACAGCATGCAATTTTGAATTTATGGTGCTATTTATTTCTGGAATTTTCCATTTAATAATTTTGGTCCATAGTTGACCACAGGTAAGTAAAACCTCAGAAAATAGAACTGTGTATTAAAGTGGACTATTGCCCTTCCATGAAACGTTTTTTCTATTACAAATCACCAAAAATAGATGAGTAAAACACACACACACACACACACACACACACACACACACAATGAAATGAATAATCAAAAACCCAGAAATAATCATCAGACCGATGCTAGGAACTTAAAATGAATGAGGTACCAGACAGTGAACAGATACTTTCTTGAAGCTCAGTGTTAGTGAAGGCATCCTCAAAGAAGTAACATTTAGGTTGAAAATTAAATGTCAGGCTGGATCCATGCCTAGACTAGAAGGAAGGACAATCCAGACAACGGGAATGGGCATGCAAAGAGCTGGTGGTGGTAATGATTTTGGCAAGATCACAGAGGTCACAGAGGTCACAGAATGAGCCAAGCTGAGGCTTTATCATGAGGACCAAGGGGATGGATTTTATGCAAAGTTCAATGGGAAGGTGCTGGAAGGATTTCAAAAAGGAATAAAATAATCTAATTCACATTTTCAAAAGGATCACTTTGCTAAATGGAAAATGAGTTGGGAGTGGGTGAGAGTAGAAGCAGAAGTACTTGCTATGGTTTCAGTGCAGTTCAAGGGTTCCCCAAGGCTTCATGTGCTGAAATTCCATCCCCATTTTGAGATATTAAAAGGGTGAAAATATAATCTAACTACAGTGTTTAAAGGAGGACCTTTTGGACATGATTAGGATTAGCAAAGGTCTTTAGGATATAGATGCATGATTAGATCCTAGTGGTTCCTGCCTCTTGCCATGTGTAGACCATCACCTGATGAGGCTCCTAGACTTTACATCCCTAGTACTGTATGCCACCATAGCCCTGTTTTCTTTATAAAACAGCTTAACTACTATAGTAACAAATAAATGGGTTATTGAAGTACTATTATTATGCTAAGGATGAGGAATCATCACAATTTAAAACAGAGTGGTAGTAGTGGAGATGAAGAGACAGGGATTTATTTAAGGCTCGGGTAGATTTTTGCACTGGAGAATCAGATACATGAATGCATGGATAAGAGAAAAAAGGAACAAAGATTAAGTCCATAAGTTTAAATTTAGGAAACTGCTGGTGAGTGGCACCTTTACCTGAGATGGGCAGACTGATGAATGAGCACAGTTGGAGTAGAGAATGAAAACCAATCACTCATCTTCCACTGTGCATCTTGAGCTTCCATGTGATTAATATCAGTAAGGTATCTGTGCAGCTCTAAACCCATGGTCATTTTACAAATATGGCTCTATAATCTAGGGTGTCATGATTTTGATGATTCCACTCCTCTGAATCTGCTGCTGATCTTGCTGATGAGCTGTTTCCAACATATCATTGAATTCACTTTGTGTTTTGTGGAACCTGGTTGGTGATTGCTTATTTTGTCCCAAGACTTCTACTCGATACTTCTTGTCTCTTCTCCTCTTCTCTCCATACTTATTGCTGACTCACTCTGAATTTACTTATTTTAATTCTTTGAAGATGGGCTTGATTTGTTTCAGGCAGTATCCTATAGAAGGAGCATAGCTAAGTTGGACAAAACTCAGGATGATCAGTTCCGTGGGCAGTGATTTTGTTAGGAAGATCTGACCTCTGTTTCAGTCACAGGTACCCAGGGTATGAAGTTACATGGTAAAGCACATGGTGACCTATGGGCAAATATCAGCTGCTATCTACTCAGAGAAATAAGATATTGAAGAAGCCATTGCTAACAGCATTAATCCTATTAAATTCATCACCCAGCTGAAAGTGAAAAGTTCCTTCATTTTGCTCTTAAGTCCATAAATAAAAATCATCCTCCTCCTCTTCTCCCCCCACTTTGTCTCTGCACCCCAATAACAGTGGAGGGTTATGCAACAGAATGCTGAAATGGAGCTCTAGTCTCAGATTCAGCTGCAACCACAAGAAAATTGATTTCTCCTTTCTTTATGAGATGCCAGTAAGTTAGCCAGATGGGACAAATCACACACATCAGAGAACCAAAAGTTCCCCAAGAGAGGTAAACTCAGCTTTAATTAAACACCTTGCAGGCCCACAATATGTCATGAGGGTGCTAAGAGCTTTCCTGTCCTTTCTTCTCTCCCACATTACTCCTACCCAGAGTCAAATACAGAGGGTTTAGAACTTTAAAAGTAGAAAGGAAATAAGGCAGATTATACCCTATCCCTCATTAAAGGAAGCTGAATTGTAATAGGCCTGCACTGGTAAAGTGGACTAAGATTTACCTTGGAATAAAGTAATAATAATAATAAATATTACCAGGGAGCTCCTCATTACTAAGTTCAAGGTCTGCATTCTGTCTGCATTTCATCTGATCTGTCAAAATTTTGATTATTATTCTGGGCATATTAATTGCTCATTGGAGGATTTTTATTAATGAAAATGACTGGATAAATGTGGTGACCTGCCCTAATTTCATCCATTGGAATATAAAACTAGACCAATAAAAAATAAATTTAAAGGAGGATAAAAATAAAGTTGCTTCATAGTAGCATTGCATGAGTACAGTGTTTTCAACACAACAGATCTGTTTCAGCCCTGATAATATTCACCTATGTCCCTTTGTCTTCTTTATTATATAACTCCTGGACGGGTGAAGTACAACCTTGCTACCTATTTTACTGAGGAAATAAAACAGTCAGAATTTCCACTTGCTCCCACCGAAGTTCAGCTGTACTTATCTAACCCTCCCTTTCTCTTATTTTGATGAAGAATTTTATTTGCTCCTTGTGAATGCTAAATACTACATTGGTGTTGAGATCCCAGCACCTCAAACTGAATCAGGGATGTGACTTCAGCACTTCTCTCTCCTGCTGCATCATTTTTCCCTTTGCAGCTGGATCATTTTCAGCACCATAGAAACCATGCTTCTACATTTCCCTTTATAAGCTCTCTCTTGATTTTCTTATGAACCCAGGTCACATGGACTCTCGTCTCCTCTCCCATTAAAATTACTCTGGAAAATAACAGCAAGGAGCTCCCCATTGCTAAGTCCAAGTTCATTCCTTACATGACCCATCAAAAACATTTGACACAGCTGATGGCTTCGCCCCCTGGAAACATCCTGGAGGAAGTCATTCTCATGATTTCTTCTCCATAGCTGGCCTCTACATCACCGTCTCCTTTGCTACCCTCTCTGCATCCAAAAGTCTTGGAAAGCCTAAAGGAAGACATGCGCTTCTTCCTTTGATGATATCATCCAGTCTTATGAACTTAAATATTATACAAGTATATAAATCCCAACCATTGTATTTTGATGACTCTGCCTCCAGCTCAGACCTCTCTGCCAGACTCCAGGATCACATGTGCAATTGCTTATTCTACATTCGACTTGGAAGGCTAATCATCCTCTCTACATGTTTAAAACCAACCTCCTCGTCCTTCCCCCCTCCCTTCTCATGGTATACTGTACTGCCCTGAGATACTGAATGATACTCATGCAGGCATTTAAAACTAGAAAATTCAAAACTAATCATATATATATATATATACATATATATATATATATATATATATATGTATATATATATATACATGCTCACACACACAAATACATTTATATTTGTAATCCAGTGGAGTTCAGTGGAGCTAAGAGACTGGGGAGAGGCAGAGGAGAATGTTGGGTAAAGAATGGGTCCAAATTACACTATGTGAATCTGTGACAACTAATCCCTTCATTTTGTAAGACTCTAATCCACCAATAAAAATATTGAAAAAAAAATCTCCTAAGCTTTGTCCTTGACACATTCATTTCCCCCCTCGTTATTGTTAACACTAACCACGTCCTTCCAGGTTTCTCAGGCCATAAATCTTGGAGTTATTCTTTTTTATTTTAAGAGAGAGTGACAGTGAGAGAGAGAGAGAGAAAGAGAAAATAAATTTCATTTAGTTTTTCATGTGGCTTTCGTTGCTCTGAGACTTTGTTGTGTACATGCTGCTGGGGTTCAAACCCCTGTCCTCACTCATGCCAGGCAAGGACCATAACAGCTAAGCCACTGCTTCAGCCCCTTGGAGTTATTCTTAATTTGCTCTTTCACATTACACTTCCATTTCATTTGTAAATTTTATAAGACGATCCTTCATCTATTACAAAATCCAGCCATAAATTTCCTAACATCTAGCACCTTGGTCCAATCTAATCAAGTAATGATGGGATTATTAGTAGTAGCAGGGACTTCCTGCCTCTTTTTTTCTGGTCTATTTTAACTTTTTGTAATCAATCAGAATAAAACACCTACAAATTCTCATCTCATTTTTCTTGATGAAAGTGAGTCAAATTATATCACTACTCTACTTAAAACCTCCAGTGACTTTTCATATTATCCAGAATGAAAGTCATAGTCTTTATAAAGGTCTATAGGACCTACATGACCTATTCTTCCCTTTTCACTTTGGAATAACTCCTGATTACCCCTTCTTTCTAGCTCTGCTCCACCACCATCAGTCACTTTGCTATTCCAGGCATCTGGGGCATGCTTTAGCCTTGTCCCTTCTTGTCTACTCTGCTGTTAGTTCTATGTCATCTTCTCAGAGAAATCATTCTTAAGTGGGAATTGCTACTCTATCCACTTATCTACCTTATTTTTCCCCATAGCACTCATCCCCACCTAGAAAGTTATGCTTATTTTTCTTGCTTATTATCTTTCTCTCCATCCTTATGTAAGGTGTGCTGAAGCAGCAATTTTATCAAATGTTGACTTCAGTACCTTAGTACCCAGTATAGGGTCAAGTACATTCTAAGCATGCAAAAATATTTGAAAAGAAACCTATGCCTTCCACTAATCCTACATCTGGGCCCACAGTCATATAAAATAGACATTTCCTAGAAGAATGTTTTATGTTTAACAAGTGCATAACAAATAAGAGTTGACTTGTATTTAACAAGTAATTATATTTAACGACTATGTCTATGATATATACTTCTTCATTGCATGCATAATGACAAAGAAAGCAAGGAGCAGGTCTAAATCTAGGAATAGCTGCAATTTTTATTGCCTAGTTTTATATTTCTCAAAAGGTATTAAAAATTTGGAGATTTTCTATATCTTTAAAAATACTAAAATAGTACAATAAAATAATGCAAATAGTACATTAAATATAGTTGTGAAACATTCAGATTTATGTGAGCTCATCTATTTTGGTAACCTCTTTTGTTGGTGGAGATCAGTAGGAAAGAGTTAAACCATTATTATACATTGTTGGAGGACACAACTAAGAATTTCTGCTGCAAATGGTTTTGCAAATGAGGGCTTTCCAAGGATGTATAGAAATTGAAATTTATAGAAATACTTTTTACATATTTTCAATATTTGACACATTGCCTATATATATAGTCATTGGTCAATGAAACTGTAGAGAAAGGGAGAAAATGTCTAGTTACACTTCAAAATTGAATTATGAAGAGAAACCAAGTAAAGTAGAAGTGAAAAGCAATGCACATGTTTGAAATACCACTGCCTACTTATGCCCAAAATTCTCTCTAGGCTCCAATCTTTCTTAGGACTTTTTCAGTATGTTCTGTTCTCTGTTGCCATACTAATCTGGATAAACGTGTAAATGGATGTTCATGAATTATTAAGTCACCTTCCCCATGTATTGTTATTATTTGTTTTTTTCCAGATGTTAACAGCTATCTTCTACAGATTCAAACACTTACTATAAAAGATTGAAAATAAAGAGTTTATTATGCACACTGTCAGAAAGTTTACAGGAAATTTGTAGGACAACACAATCTTTCAACTCTCTTTTAATCAGTATCCCACTGACATTCTCAACAATAAAGCAAGGCCAGACTTCTGCAGAGCTGCAGGAGAAGAACAAGTGATCAGAGTCAAACATAAGACATTCATTCATTGTTCATTTCAATTAATACCTGAAAGCTCTGCAGTTAAAGTATTTTCACAAAGTATTTTAATATACTTTTTATTTATTCCTCACAACCACCTAATTTGCAAGGATAACTATGTTGTGTATTCAAATGAGAAAATTAAGACTATCCTTAAGGGTTTAAGGGACCAAGCAAAGTTACACAATTAGTAGATAGAATCATTGATACCCAAACCTATATATTCTGATACTAAAAGCATTTTCCCCAAGACTCTCCAACTTGATATTTTCAACATGATAAATGTAGGGTGTCAAAGATTACTGGCCATTATCCCTACTCTCCAACAACATATAGGTGGGCAGAGTTTTTTAATCCATAAAGCAATATAACTTTAAAAAATAATACTCAATATAAGATTTGAGTAAGCACAAATAAAGCATGGCTATTATGACTAGACATGTGAATGAACTTCACCATACAAATTTAACTTAAAAGGTATCAGCTAATAGAATGTCTTCTTAAGTATGTAGAACCTAAGTTTATAATCACTAAGAGGATAATATGGAACTCTTTCTGGCATAACAGTGACATTCACATACTAAAGTCAAATACTTTCTGTGAAGTTTGAAGAACTCTTGTCCTCCAAAACTCCAGGGATTTTGTTAGCTCACTTATGCAAATAGTATAACTCTGCATTCAGCACCAACATCTGTTTATTTATTTATTCATTTATTTTGGCAAATAAAATAAATTTACCAAATAAATAAACTTACCAAATAAATAATTTGGTAAATAAATAATTTTACCAAATAAATAATTTGGTAAATGAATAAATTGCAAGGAATGGAACCCAGGGTCTCACACATGCTAAGCAGCTGCTCTATCACTGAGCTACACAGCAGCCCTTCAATACTTCTGTAATCCTGGGGATCACTCCTGTCTGAGATGAAGGGATTTAGAATGTTTCCGCTGAGAAACTCCAATGAATCCCTTCCTGAGGCATCCTACAACTAGTAGGACTCTGCTCCTTTGTCCTTTGACTGATGAGGAGGTGATTTCTTTATTCTTCACTCACTTTGGAGATCTATCATAGAATTGAAGTTACACCTTATTTTGGTTTCCTGTAAGGCTTGAAATGAGGCTCATTTATATCCACCTTCTTAGAAGTTGGAGTCTTTTTTTCTGAACTCTGGTAAGCCACTAGCATCTCATTCTCGGATTTCTTTCTTTTTGAAAACTGCTGCTCACATGACTTTATTTTTCCTTAGGGGAAGCCTGGAGAACTATTATCATGGGAACTGACACACAATAGATGCTCAATATTTATTGAAAGAGGATGTACAAATGTATCAAAACCTTGCCCTTCAATATAACTTAGATCTAGTAGAGAAAAACAAAAATATAAAAATCAAGTGTTACAGATACTACGACGAAAAGAAGCAGAATGCAAAACTGGAACAAATAATTTTTTTCTACTAGAAGAATCAGAAAAGCATTTTTGGAGAAGTTGAGAAGAATGAATAGGATTCAATGAAGAGGACAATAGGTTACTCCAAGAATGATGAAAAAAATACATATACATTTTCCAGAGATACTAAGTTAGGTCATTTGTATAAGGAAGCCTGGAAATTTGGGTCGATGACAAATGGGTTGCAAATTTACTTTTTAGACACTTGAAAAATCTAGAATTTATTGACCACTTAACTGACCTAATTAGGGGTTTGCGCAGTTGGCAGCAATTAACAAGTCATATTAATTGAGGAAAAGAACTTGAGGAAATGAACATAGTCAATTAGAAACCAATTTAATTACCTCAGCATTAAAGTGATGGGAATGGGATAAAAAGGAAAAGAACGTAGTTTTGGAAAATTATGTGTTGGTTAACTTTATTTCTTTTTACAATCCCATAAAATTCCATAAGGATAACTTTTTAAGTGCACAAGATTACAAAAACAAGAAACAACAAAATATCTCAGAAATAGGAATAAAAGAAAGATAATGAAAATAGTAATAAAAACGAAATAAGAATAAAAAGTAAAATAGGAATAAAAGGAAGAGAAAGAAAGAACAAATACAAGGTGTACAGCAGAAAATTAAGGCCATGGGAAGAAAAAAAAAAGGTAGCGTCTGCAAGGTGCAAGAGTGCAGAATCAGGATGTTCAATCGTGGTCTAGAATCCAGAAACCACCCAAAATTAGAGGCATCAGGTTGCTGTGAAGCCAGAGGTGTAAGATAGGCACCCGACAGGAAGACTGGTTGAAACTTTCCATAAGAAGCATTTCGATCAGATTTTTGCCTCACATTTCCTCTAATACTGGGTTGGGTCTTATACTGTCTCCACTCAGCATGAGGTTTATTTACTGGAGAGACTTGGCACCCAGAGACACAAAGCACAGTTTGGAGGAATTCCTTAAAGAGCCACACACTGAACAGTGAGTCCCATGTGGTACTTTCTGCACTTCCACACAACATTTGCACGGGAGATTCTTCCCTCGCAGAAGGAAGGCTGGAGGAGCCATCTCTTTGGTACCTCACTGGCTCAAGGGAAAACTTTAAATTAGAGGAGGAAATACCTTTGATAAACAACTGGGTTCCTGACTAATTTCCCAACAGAAAAGCCCACAGGTTAACAAGCCCTGAAATGGTATATAATGCTTCCAATCTGTGTCTAGATTCCTATTCTTAAATATAAAAACTAGTTAAATATAAGGAAAACCATATCACTAAGTAGAAATATAGAAGTCAACCAAGAAAACTAAGCAATGTAGAAGAACTAAGTCAAAGGAGGAAAAATAGGAGAAAGTATTCAAAGAACCCCTATAATCAATAGCTTTAAAGCAGTGAAAACACATAATATATCCATACAATTGAAAATTAAGGCTATCAGAGAGTAGAGGTTTTCTAGCATGAAAATCTCCTGGAAATTAAAAATATGGAAGCAATGGGGCTGGAGTGGTGGCTCAGTGGTTTACAGCACTTGCCGGGCATGTGCAAGTACGCAAGTTCAAACCCCAGCACCATGTACACAACGAAGTCGTAGAGCAACAAATGCCAAATGAAAAACTAAATAAAAATTGATTCTCTCTTTCTCTCTCTCTCTCACTGTCCCTCTCTCTTTAAAAAAAAAATATGGAACAAGAGGCTGGAATGGTGGCTCGGCAGTTATGGCGCTTCACTTGCATGCACAAGGATGTGAGTTCAAACCTCAGCACCATGTCCACAATGAGGTGTCAGAGCAACAAAAGCCACATGAAGAACTAAATAAAATTGATTCTCTATTTCCCTCCCTTTCACTGTCCCCCTCTCTTAAAAAAATTAAATTATGGAAGCAGAAAAATAAATTAAATAGGAAGATTGGAAAATAAAACAACTAATCTTCCAGAAGGTGTGACCAAGATACAAAATGGAAATAGGTAAAAAAAAAAAAGATAAAATTTTAGAGATTGATTACTAAAGTTCAAACAATCAAATGTTAGAAGTATCAAAAAGAGAGTAGAAAATGAAATAAGTGAAAGAAGAAAACAACGAAGTGTTTGGACCGATGCGTCTGGATCTATTGTTTGAAAGGTCTGATGAGTATCTGCCACAGTGATTGAAAAGGACTTCACAGCAAAGCACACAACTGTACGATTTCAAGGAACTGAAACACAGAAAAATAGGCTATCAGAATGGTATCAGCTTTCTCAACAGCAATAATGGAAGCCGAAGGGAAAGGCATTCAAGCCTTAAATATTCTAGATTGACTTTCAGCCTAGAACTCTGAACTCAGAAAAAGTGTCAGTTAAGTGAGAAGATAGAATCAACTTTGTTTTCAATTTTTCTTACAAGTAACTCAAAACAAAAATGAAAAGACAAATACCTTACATATACCAATTCTCATGAAACTATCAGATGAATTCATTAGAATAAAAGAATAACTAAGAAACAAGCAGGAAGTTTAGAATTCATATAGTAGATCTAAAAGAGGAGTGAAGTATATGAAACTCAAAATGACAGCAAAGGGAAAGCCCAGGAAAACAGCTGTGCTGCTGTCTAGATCAGAGCTACACTAAGGGTTCCTGAAAGTCTCCAAGAATAAAACACAATGGATAAGTCATATCATATGTATAAAGTGTCAAGGAAGGAGTTGCTCTTTTTTCCAGATGTTTGTACATAAAAAGATTATATAGACATAAAAGCCTTAATAAAGAAAACTAAATCAATTACCAATCCCTGAGAAAACCAAAAGTTACAAAAGAAAGAATATGCAATTACCGCGTATTTACAGAGCTTGGGAGTGAACAACATTTATCAAAACACAATCTTGAAAATACTGAATGTTTAAATGAAAACTGAAATAATTACATTAAGAGGACAGGGAAAGGATGAGAAAAGAAGAATATTAACATTTCAGAGAAATAAATCTTTATCTTCTAAGGAATATAACAAGAAATATTACCTGAAAAATGGAAAATAACAAAATAAGGTATACACCTGCTTTTCATAGACTTGGAGGAAAAGCTCAGAAGAAACATGTAAAAAACATGAAGGTATTTGTCTCTTGATGGAAAGAAATGTGAAAATGATCCACTATTTTTGGTTATGAGCCTTGCAGAAATGCTTGACATTGTAAAGCATGGACATAAATTGTTTTGGTTATTTTTTATAAAAAGAGAAAAATACAGAAGTCATCGTAGAGAAAAATCTATGGAAAAGAACAAAATAACCAAATTTTGAAGAAAAAAATTGTTTGAAATGATGCCTTGATTTCATGCCTGGATGACTGAAGCAAATTTTGAAAACAATCAATCATTCTACATCCCTGTTAGTTTTCAGAGTGGAACAACCAAGTGGCTAAAGCAGGAGCCCACTGGCAATGCAGAACTGAAGTTGAGGAAAGCAGTCTCATTACAGAGGTCGCTTTGTAGGGAAATTCTTATGGCTGAGAGCCTAAAAGATCTCCAAAGCAAAGGTCATCAGGATACAAATGGAAAAACAGGACAAAATTTTAGGAAGTGCCCACGTTAAGAGGAAAACTAGAAGAGTTGAGATGAGTTTCAAAACAGAAAAGGACAACAGTTTCATCTCTTTTAAAGCCACGCACTGTAAGAATTTGGTGGTGTGGTGAATTGAAGAATGACCTCTGAACTTAAACAATTAGGGACATTTTGATAGTAAATCAAATTAAAACAACAAGATTTGAAACTCTACTGTGTCATATCACTATTTCTACAAAATCGCTATAGGAATCATATTATAGATGTTACCGGTCAGGGTACTCTGTGAATAAAGATAGGATTTTATTTTCTCACCTTTAGAAAAGTAGCAGTGATTGAAATCTTGTCTGAGACCATGAATTTTTTATGATAGCCAGGTGGCTGTTCAGCCAAGCACTACAAATCTGTAAGCTCCAGCTGGGATCCAAGCAAGGTTAAATGAGAAAATGCTTGACAGTGTTTCACCAGGGCCTAGCATGCATGCCCATGCCACTTCCTTTAACTTATATTTCATGTAGAATTATTTAGCCATACAGTAAAAACAAGTCAAAAACACAGAAATACAAATTCACTTTTCATTAATCAGTGTTAAAGCCTCTTCCTGTATTCTATTGGTCTTCATCTGTACATATTAATCACTTTATTTTGCATTTATAAATCCTATATACTAAGTGGTTGAAGTATGAAGTTATATAATTTGTATATTTTTTTTATTTTACTGGCAACGTAAGGGCACGTATTTTGTGCACATGCAAATACATAAATATATAATATATAGGTGTATCTGTAGGTCTACACACACATTTTCATAAGAATTTCTCAACTTTAGGCCACATGCTTTCCCAATTTTATTTTATCGTTGGAAAGTTTGTATTTATTTTAGCTTATGCTTTTAGTTACTTTCTTAGCACTGTATCTCATATGTCATTACTTGGTTTTAAAATGTGAATATTTATATGACTTCATAAAGTAAAGTTCTATTGCTTTCATCCCACAATAGCATACCAAATCAAACTTTCACAATTAATATTTTAATAACTTGGAATATTAATTCTCTTTTCAACTCTTAAATGGGGTATGGTGAGCAATCCAGCCAATTTATTCTCTAGGGCCAGTGACATTAACTGTAAGGCAAAGTTACTGTTTTGCACATATGTTGGAAATATCCAAATATTGGCTGCTCATAAATATTTAATTCAGACAATGATTAAGTAGATTCAAACATGAGAAGATTATCACTAGAGGGCAGCAAAGATCAGAGAACAGACATGAATTCAAATGCTGATTCTTAATAAAACCTCATGAAATGAATGAATGTTCTAGAGATGCCAAGGAGCCAGTGCTCTCCCCAAGTACTTCTGTGAATCTGAAAGTCTTGTCTCTTGCATTATCTTGGGATAAAACACTATGTAATCCTGACATCTTTTGGAAAACTGATTACTGCTTTTATTTGATTATTGATGAACGATGAACATTTAAGGCATTCTTAAAGAATGAAAACTTCATAACTTCCCAACAATTTTGCCATTTCCAATTTTTTAAAGAAATAGTTACAAAATAGGTCAAGATTTTTGTGGCATTTCTGCTTCTTCAGAGAAACCAGATGTTTCCTAACAATTTTTTCTCCACTAAATCAGGAAACATGAAACAGACTTCCATCTCTTTAAACATGTAGTTTTTAAGTCTTTAAGAAGCACACACATCTTCATGAAGGCAAAAATATTACATAATTTATACTTGGGGTTTCATTACTATTAGTAGAAATTATTTTAAAGTATTTCAAAGTAAATTAATAAGAAAATCCGTTAATAATCTAGTTTTTTTCTTTTTGAACTCTCAACCAGTTGTATATTCATACTGACAAGTTTATGAATGGAGCATCCATTCTTTTTTTTTTTTTTTTGAAAAGAGAGAGGGACAGTGAGAGAGAGCAAAAGACAGAATAAATTTTATTTAGTTTTTCAAGTGACTTTCATCGCTCTGACGCTTTGTTGCATACGTGGTGCTGGGGTTTGAACCTGTATCTTGCGCATGCCAGGCAAGTGCCATAACCGCTGAGTCACCGCTCCAGCCCAGACCATACATTCTTTTAACATTGAAAGGGAACACTGGACTTATAAAACTTTTCCTTATGAGCGGTATGCCCTACTCTTGCTTTGCATTTCAAAATTCATGCTAAAAATGGATTGGAGATCCTAATTCTTTTTAACTCACATTTAAACTTTTTTTTTTTTTCATTTATTTCATGCTGAATTTGTTTCCGGGCCATAAATTTTTGCTTATTCAGCTTCTGGGATATCTTTTTCCTTTGTGTAATACCCTCTTCTGGCTTAGGAATCATTTGCTGCTTTTCATTGAGAATCACTTTAGTCGGTGATTGGCAGAGGGAGCTCAATTATGAGCTCAGGAACTCTGTTAGTAAGGTGGCACATCTTTGGTGCTTTGCTTACCTGGATATATTCAACAATCAGAGAATTTGCATGTATACTCTTAAATTCACCATTACTCTCTGCATGTTTAAGCTTATGTATCAAAATTTCAGCACCCTTTTCAAGTCACCAACCCTGCATCCAGCCCAACTGTTGTTCCTGGGTACACCTGCCAACACTCCATTTTAACACCAGAATGGCATAAGTTGCTTCTTTAAAGTGATATTTGAGCTATTTGGTGGCTTTTTGAATATGCACATCTTTGATGGTCAGGGAAGTTTCTTGAGTGAATGTGACAATTTACACCTCTTGATTTGTATGATTTTGTGGGATTTTGTAGGACAAGAGAGTAGCTAAATATTTTGTTACCTCTTCCTATAAGACACCTGAGGTAATCCAGTTGCCCTAATTCTTTAGCATTATATTAGTGTCTTTCTAGTGGGTTTCAAAATCCTGGAAAACTTCAAACTTTATAGTTCTTTGGAAATAAAACTCACAAAGTAACACAATGCTATCATTGTCAATTAACATTGCAGCATAGAGTTTATTTCATATTGTCACCATTTCATTATTGACCTTGAGTATGTACCACGGACATTTTTGCCTAGTGAACACTCCAGTGAAGTTATATCTTCTTTCCTTCAAATTTAAAAGTTAAAGGAGAAATAAAGGAGATTTATCAAACAAGTAGATATTTTTGAAGTTTAGAAGTGACTAGTAAATTAGAGAATTGAGAGCCATATAAAAATTTTAAAATAAGGACTTCTCAGTGTCATTACAAGTTTCTCATTAACCTGGGTATGAGGATTTGAAGTTTTCTTAAATTAAACATAAAGAAGATACAAAGGGAGCAAAGTGCATTGTGACTGCAAAACTTCATTTTAACCAAAATGCTAAAGACCCCCAAATCCATTTTTCCAGCCCATATATACAAATAGTTGTATATTTATGCCAGAGCTCAAACTCTTTGACATTCTTCAAGGTCAATGTGTTCAATGCTGAATTAATCAATTTGTCACCTAAATCTTCACTTCCTTTTCTTTAATCTATTTCAAGTTGGTACATCACACCTTTTCATCTAAGCTAAATAAATAAAAATCATCCTAGACTATTTCTTCTCCCTCATATCCTTAAGCCAACTAGACACCAAGCTCTGTTATGTTTTAATTATAAATATTTCTTAAATCATTTTTCTCCCTTTAGAGATTTGCTTAAATCACCGATAATAACTTCTTACTTGACCTATAGCCAAGTTCTCTTAAAAGCACCATCGGATCAGAATGCTAATACATGAGCCACTATTTCACTCCATTACTTAAATATCTGCAGTACGTCTCCATTCACCTATATAACAAAGCCCAAATACTTTCATACAGAACGCAGGTTCCGTTATTTTGCATTTAAAGCATATTCTTGATTAATATTTGTTGAGCCAAAAAGAATCCAATTTCAATATTCCTGTGTTTAGACAGGGTGTTGACACAAAATCACATTTTTTGTTAAACTGAGAAAACTGTATATAGATATATATGTCAGATTAATATATTTTTTTCTGTTTTGGAAGAAAAACTATTGAAAAATAAAAGAATAGTCTGCGGTCCTGAAAAAAATGATGAGACAAATATTGCTCAAATTTTTGCCCGAAGCAACCTAGAAAGATTGGAACTGTATTGGAGAGTTGCAACAATGTAGCCCAGACACTATTTCTGACTCTTAGCTACATTCCTTTTTTCTCCCATTTCCCTTTCAAAAAGCAAGCAGCTCTGAAAAAAGACAAAATCCATGAGACTTTTGTAAACAATAAGCAGTCACGGCTGGGCATTTCCTCTGAACAAAAAGTGGAAACCAAAACAAAAGCACTTTCATCTTCTGTTTGCACTTGGTAAACTACCAGGATTAGGAAAGATCTTTCATTTGTTCCTTCTTCTCACCCTGTGTCTGAGTGCCCGTAGAACGGGTTTATAGAGGTAAACTGCTCATTTCTTTCCTCATAAAAATCAAGCCATTGCAACTCGTAGAGATTAATTGAAACAGCATGCGTGTGGAGGAAGAAATGGCTTGCTAGCCAGGAAATAGTCAAGGCCAAATAAATTAATCCCTCATTAGATCTTAAAAATGCTTAAGGAAAGAGATCATCTATGCATCTTTCAGTGGATCCTGGACTTCTGAATATTTTTCCTATGTGTGCCATCTTCTGTTGTATCAAAGAGCCTTATTCCTTGTTTGTTTTAATAAGAGAGATAGAGAGACAGAGAGAGAGAGAGAATAAATTTTATTTATTTTACTTATTGTTTCATTTGGCCTTCGCTTTGCCGACACTTAATTGTGCCTGTGGTGCTGGGGTTTGAAGCTGGGTCCTTGAGTGTGCCACTGCTCCAGCCCAAATTCTTAATGGTAGGATGGACTTCAATCAGTCCTACTACAAAGAATTTTTCCTTTTTTTATGCATTTCAAATATTTTACACGGACAATCTTAGTTTTGTCTTTCAGTTTGACCATTTAGTATTCTATGTGTCTATTTTCTGTATGATGCATAAGTAATTACTGGCTTGTTAAACATAACTTAGTTCTAAAGAATATGTATGAATTTATATGGATTCATACACATTCATGTATGTGGATTCATAAAATGAATCCATGTCATAATCCCTAAACTTGATATAAAAAAGAAAATCTATAAGAAGTCACTAGACTTCCAAAATCAACAAAGGACAAATTAAATAACACTATAAAATACCAACAGAAAGTAAGCAATGAGTGATCACAGAATAGAAATTCTGTTCATTTTGAAAATTACTACTAAAATATCGAGTTCATACCCATGTTGTGCAACTCATCTTTCTCTTAATTTATTTACTTAACACAGTGGTAAATAAACTCAAGATTTGATTATGTCTATTCCCATAATAGATGATGTCATTTTCCTTCTTCTATTGAACATCAGCTGACCACTCTCACTTTTCTTAGTTGGGAGGAACTGAACTAGATACATGAAGAATTTTTAATTCTTTACCATCCCATAATTTATTAATTTTAAATTTTTTTGTCCCTAAAACTCACTACTAATGCATTAATGTTTGTGTTAGATGATGTGGGGGGAGGGTTTCAGGGAACAAGCTTTGCTCTGGATTAGATGCTGTCAGGAAGCAGGGGTAATTCTCTGACTGTTCACCCTAATAAATCTTACGTGGAAGGAGAGAAGACTAGCCTGGGAGAAAGGCTGCAAGTGGGAAAGAAGCGGTAGACATCTCACATTTGCCAGGACAGGGGATGTTAGGTATTTTATGACTTGGACAATATTTATGTTTTGTCTGTGTTCAGACATGACTACAAGTGGGCTTGCTTTTGTCTTGATTTATCCCGGTCACAGAGTGACCTTGTCTGATGTTGATGTTCTGTGAAATTGTTTATGACCAAAAGAAAAACACAGGGCTTAACTCAAGTGTCAGGCCAGCTTATCATACCAGTCTAGCGGACGGGGTAGGCCACGAGTCAGGGCTGCTTTCCACTGTCTCAGTGCAGACAGGGTGAGGCGATGAGATTTTCACCATCACTGAGATTTTTAGAACATAATCTGTAGTTGAATTAGGGTTCTTCACCTACTCTTTCTGTTGTAGAATGAGTTATGATGCACTCAATGTGACCGTTCCGTATAATAGCATTTGAAACTCAGGATAGAACATACCTGCTGACTGTAACATAAGCAATGATCAGATACAGAATGATTGCGGCTCCTTGACCAAGGCTTGCTGCCTGGGCTTCAGACTCTAAACCCCAGGCAACAAATTCACCTGTACTTGTAGAAAAACACATAACTTCTTTCCCCTTAGCTTTATCATAGATTTTTATATTACATATTTGGTAGTATAAAGGTGCAGCTGTGATACAAATCTTCTCTTGCTTAGTTAAGAGGAAATAAGGGAAGAAAGAAGGAGGCTGGGGCAATGGCTCAATGGTTACAGCGCTTGCCTGGAGTGTACGAGGATGCAAGTTCAAACCCCAGCATCATGTACACAACAAAGTGTTGAAGCAACGAAGACCACATGAAAAACTAAATTAAAAAAACTGATTCTCTCTTTCTCTCTCTCTCTCTCTCTCTCTCTCACTGTCCCTCTCTCAAAAAAAAAAAAAAATGGAAAGAAGGAAAGCACAAATTGTCCATAACCCTTACCAATGAATTTGGAGTAAAAGTTGTATCACTTCGGGTTTTGCTAGGGCCAAAGTCAAGGTTTACATCATTTTGCCAGAGTATTATCCAAAATATGAAAACTGTAGCTCATGATGTGTATGAAGAAGACATCAGTTATGCCTTCTGAGAGTTTTTTTTTTTTTAAAGAATCATGTATGACTAGGCATGGTGGGGTTGTACACACCTGCAATGTGAACAGCTTAGGAAGCTGAGACAGGAGGACTTCAAGTTTAAAGCCAGCCTCAGCAACTTAGCGAGGCCCCAAACAACTTAGCGAGACCCTGTCTCAAAATAAAAAAAAAATAAAAAAGGGCTGGTGATATGGTTCAACAATTAAGTACCTCTGAGTTCAATCACAAGTACCAAAAGAAAAAAATCATGTACATATTTCCTGTTGAATTTATGGACCTCGTTTCTGGTTTGTTTGGGTTTTTGTTTTTGTTTTTTCCCTGGGGCAACATGATACACTAAAAAAATGGTAGTTTTAAAAATCTAAAGATTTCTTATTACCATCATAAATACAACACATAAGTTACTAGGTGACAATGAAGTCACCTTGAGAGAGACATTGCTAGAGAAAAGGACTCAAAGATATTACAGAATTTGAAAGTCAGAGGCTGGAGAGGGAGCGGAGGAGGCAGGGGGAGAGGATGATGGATGGGTACCAAGTCACAGATAGGAAAGAGAATCTCCTGTGGGCTTTTGCACAGTAGTAGGGTTACTACAGATAACAATAATGTGCTATATGCATTTCAAGAGGCTAAAAGAAATGATTTTGAACAGTTTCTCTGTGAATAAATAAGAAATGTTGATGAAATAGATATGCTTAGCCTGATTGAAACATACAACTGTATATGTATCAAAGCATTATATATGCATACTTTTTATTTGTAACACTTAAATTTAATTTTTAAAAAGATAAAAAAGCAGAAGGGACAGCAAAGTAGTTAGACAAAAAAGTCCCTGCGAAGTCAAAATAGGCCAAAAAAAATTAGCAGAATACAGTGCCAGTGCTAAAGAAACCACGAGAAGAAAGACTTTCAGGGAAAACAGAGTTGATATCTTAAAGTTAAAAAAACCATAAAATTATGAAATAAAAACACTGTCAAGCTCACTTATATTCTCAGTTAGGAAATGTCTTTCAAACAATGGTATAAAATATTCTAAACATGGTACAAAATCTACTTTAAAAATTGTAAATTTGAGCTCATCAAAACTGTTTTTCCAAGGGAAAGAAAATCAAAAGCAAAGTTTAAAAACTTAACAACTTGGATATTTTAGAAATACACGTGGTGATCTACGAGTTTTCTTCATATGTACATTGCACCTACAGATCAATGAAATCATTTTCAACAACCAAATTAAGAAAAAATGTTTAAAGGTTTGAATTCAGAGGAAAAAAATAAAGTTGTAGTCCTTTAAAATTTGAAGATATGATCAGTCCTAATCATAACAAAATGAATGCAAATTATAGTTACATTTGGATAGCAAGTTTTCAATTAATGCATTTGACCAAAAGCAAAGTTCCATTATTAGGACACAGAGAAAATTTCACTCTCATGCACTGTTGGTGCAGCCTTTAGAATGCAATGTCACAGCATCCATCAAAATTGTAAACAAATATACCCTTGAATTTTATAATTCTACTTTATGAAAGTTAATCCTATGAACATATGCCATAAAAACAATTACAAATATTTTCAGATCAGTGCTTCCTGAATGAGCAAGATTACAAGGCTTCTAAAGTTTTAGTTCAGGAAAATGTATATATAAATATATATGGGACAGCAAGCTATGAAGCAGTGAAAATGAATGAGACATATCTGTGCATGAATGCCCTCCTTGACAAATTAGAAAAGCAAAATATATTATTTGTGAAAACAAATAAATGAAAAAAAGACCACTTCAAAAAGAAAGAACAAGAGATTTGGGGATCAATGATAGAAAGATGCTAATAATTTATACTGCTTGAATTTTCACCTATTATATTCTCAAAAAAATATATATATATATATCTCTTTAAAAATCTTTTTTTTTTCAGGGTTGAGGACTGAACTCAGGGTCTTGCGTGAGCTAGGTAAGCACTCTGCCACTGAGTTAAATCCCCAACCCCTTAAAAATCTTTCGGAGAAGATAAAATGTTAATTTTCCATTCAGTTTTGAAGTACTGAAACAAAGCAAGGAGTGAGGACAGTTATTTGTAGTACTGCAAAACAAATGCAGAGAAATTGGATTACTGTGTTGTCAAGGTTTTGTTGTTTTTCTTGCATCTACAGTTACTTTAATAACTAAGACCTAGGAGACACTCACGCCTAATTATACACCAGGATGAAACAGAGATGGAGAGACTTATGAGTCCAAATAGAGGCAGGTAGAGAAGCACCGTGGCCTAAAAGATAAAATTCCGGTGAATAGAAGGCTTTGCCTGTGATTACAGCAGAGCCGCTTCCATCGTAACTGGAAGACTGAAGAAAGCTATTAGGTTTGCTTTGTCTGAATATGACAAATCTCTAGAGGAGGAGTTGGCCTCATAGGAGCAGTCATTTCAACAAGTAGATGCTACACTGTGCATACTCACATAGCTAAGTTGTTGCATTTTTTAAGTAAAAGAGATTCTGATATCCTGCATCTAATTAATCCATGAATTATTAAGACTAAATTACCTTCTGAAATTAAGCCCTGTAGGACGTTGGGGGAGATCTGAGACAAGAAGATCAAAGGTAACCTACTCGTCCCAGATAATGGGAAATAGAGCAGGAGTATCAGGCAGGAGAGGGTGTATTTGAGACTAGTGGTTAATAACTGAAAGTGAAGCTAGTTAGACTGTGTTCAGTTTTTAGGTTGCAATTACAGGACAGGTGGTATTTAGGTTATATGAATTTGGGATATTGACAATGACCGCAAAGTGCTTTGGTTTGGAAGTGGTTTGTTCCCCAAAGACTGCTGTGTTAGAAGCGTGGTGTCCAGGATGGCAATATGGGGAGGTGGTATGGAACTTTGGGGAGGTGGAGATTAGTAGAAGATCCTTAGGTCTCTGGAGGTGTTTGCTGGGGGGGGGTGGGATTGAGGTGATGTTTTATGGAGTTTTTAGGTTGATTCTTATGAGAAATTGTTAAAAAAATAATAATATTCCTGGCCATGGCACATCCCCTATGACTTCCCATCTTGTGATCTCAGTCTCCCAATTGAAATCCATCCATTGTGATGCCAATTAGCATGAGGTCTCTCCAGGGCTGAGTTGATGCCAGCACCATGTCTTTGAATCTTCAAAACTGTGAGCTAAATAAACTCTTTTTTAAACACAGATACCACATCTCAGGCATTTCATTATAGTAACAGAAGGTGATAAATCTGTTTGCAAGTGATTATGAACAACCTGGGAATCTAATCTAGGCTAAAAGCTAAATGAAAATGAAAGAATAGGAGAGGAGGGATCCGTATTGCTCCAAATAATAGTCACTTAGGAATTAACAGAGAAATTGAAGAAGGGTAAAAAGTAGGGCTATGTAAGATTTTGAGTGAAAAAAAAGGTTACAGGGTAGAACCAAAAAAGTGGGTGACTACTATAGAGGATATTTCAAATTAGGATATTTCTATTCACATTTTCTGAAAGCTTTCATGAGTAGTGAATATTGCATTTTACCAAACACAGTTCAGTTTTTTTTTAAAAGAGCTTTTTTTTTTCTCATTGGAAAACTGCTTTATATATTTCTAATATTTAACTATTATACCATGGAATAAAAATATTTGAAAATGGTGGTTATTTTCTTAATAATCTGTTTTATGCAATTTAATAAGGTAATCTAAAAGTAGATTATGCTTTCTGAACTATATTATCTTCAAAGCCTCATCAGATAAATTTCCTTCCTCTTGTATGCACATGACCACATGATCTATCATGGAAATGTTAAATCTGTGCTTTGTACATTTATAAGGTCATCTGTTTTTGCTTAGTTTTATGTGGAAATAATTTTTCACTATGTGTTTTTCATTTTATTTCCTATTTCTTGGTATATTTTAGAAATTAAGTTTTTTCCACAAAATCAGTTATTCCATAGAAATTTTCAAATGCATTATCATTCAGAAATGTATATATTGTTCTCACAATTTTAATCTTCCATTTACATGCTGTTATACTCCTACTCTCTCAAAAAATTATTTTAATTTCATGATCAGAGTTATAGATGCTCAACTTTTCTATTTTCCATGAAGAATCAAGGTTTATGGGGGCTGGAGTGATAGCTCAGCCATTACGGCGATTGCCTGGTATGAGCAAGGACCCGAATTCAAAACCAGCACCACAACTAAGTGTCAGAGCAACGAAAACCAGATGAAAAACTTAATAAAATTGATTCTCTCTCTCTCTCTCTCTCTCTCTCTCTCTCTCTCACTGTCCCTCTCTCTCTTAAAGAAAAAAGAAAAAAAAAGAATCAGCACTATGTTCCTTTTGTAGTTCTGGTATTTTTTCTTGTTTTCTATTTTGCTTATTTTTGTTCTTTTCTTAGTTGTTACTTTTCTTCTTCCCTTCTATTTTGCATGTTTGTGCTTGCTTCTGTGTGGTATTCTGACTTTTTCTGAGTTCAAGTTTTGGTTCGTTTTTGTGCTAGTGTTTAATCATGGAATCACATTTAGGTTTAGCTTTGAACCAATTATGTTGTGGTTTTTTTTTTTTTTTTTTTTTTTTTTTTTTTTTTTTTTTTTTTTTTTTTTTTTTTTTTTTTTTTTTTTTTTTTTTTTTTTTTTTTTTTTTTTTTTTTTTTTTTTTTTTTTTTTTTTTTTTTTTTTTTTTTTTTTTTGCTACAAGGTTCTCATTATATCCTGTAGCATATAATTATAATTTTAATCACTTTTATTATCTTGAAAATCATTTAGATGGGAGATCCAATTTTTGTGTAATGTTTTTGCTTTGTAAACTTTTTTCAACTGTGTGCTTCAGCAGGGCTTTATTTTTACGTGTGTATTAAAGCAATCTGTCATTTGTCACAGTATGGATGAACCTGGAGGACTCACTGTAAGTGAAATAAGTCAGGCACAGTAAGACATATACTGCACTGCAATGATAATGAAGTCTAAAAAAGTTGAACTTATAGAAATGTAGAAGTGGTTACCAGAACCAGAAAGGAAAAGGGGAGATGTGGGTCCAAGGTCACAAAATGTCAGTTCGATAGAAGAGATCAGTTCAAGGGAACTATTGTGCAACCTAGTACCTGGAGTCAACAACAGCTCTAGTATACTTGATGACTGGGAAGAGAGCAGATTTAACTGTACCAACCACACTCAAAAATGAATACATGATTTTATGTAAAAACAGAGTAACATTTTTTAGACCACTTTGTCCTGTGCTGGTAAGTTTAGCACTTTTAAGGCATTAAATCATTTGCTTTTTACAAGATTCTAGTATGTGTGCCTAAATATCACTATTTAAGGAATAGTAAAAGAAACTTTACAAACCTACACAATTTGCCAGTTGCCACTCATCTACCAAGCAGTATGCTTGGCATAACTCAGGCACTTCTACCACATAGATCACATTCTGGCCTTTTGTAAAATTTAAGGACACTCTTGTCTATGAATGCAAAGTTTCAAAGAAATAAATTATAAGATATGCCTAAAAATAAATAAATATGTAAGCTAATGCATATGTTAATTAGCTTGATTTAGCCATTCTGTAAGGTATGCGTATTTTAAAATATCAAAATATTTATAATGAAATTGTTCCATTTTTATTTTGTTGATTAAAATGTTTTGATTAAAAATACAGTGAACCAAAGTGGTATATAGGGAAGATACTGATAGTCATTTTAAGTTGTTTTACATGAATGACACTGAACTATCATGCTAATCTCACACCAGTACAGGAATAGTCTCTAGCACAGGTCTTTTATTTTTATTTTTAATTTAATTTTTTGGTAAATTTCTGGCTTTTTTTTATAAAAGAATTACTCAAAGAAATCAAGACTCTCAGAGTTGAGGATTTAGACTAAAATCTTGGGCAGAAAGAAAAAAAGATAGAGAAATACTATTATCACTGAGGCAGGCACTGCCTTCAGGGGATTTAAAGTACGGGTGGCATAACAGTAGTAATTAGGCATAGGTGCTGATGCTGTGAGAATAAAACAATGCTACTAAAATCTGTGTCATGCTTTCAATTTTATAATGGATACTTGACAAGTGCCAATTTTATGGCTGAAATTCTTAGACCAATCAGGCCCTGATTTGTTTCTCAGTGTCTGTAATTATACAGTAAACCATGAGAAAATAACTCACTATATCCATGAGAAATGGGTGACAATGACATTGCACAACTTCCTGCTCTCTTCCTGAGAACCTGCAATACAAACCACAAAACCAGAATTTTCCTGAGGCTCTGTTTAGGTGGTGGCTCTGGTCAGATGAACATTCAAGAACTGATTGAAAAAAATGTATTTCTAAAATTGGAAGTAACTGTATTAGAGTCACAAAATGATTTATGCTATTCATGAAGTTTTGAGAAGGTTATTGACAAAGTTGGAGCGACTTAAAGTGTTACAGCACTCACTGAAAATTTGACACATATGGGCATCCTATCATAAATCTGGGTATATCATCAAAATCCTTATAAATATATAAGTTATTCAGTTCTGCCTTTAAAGTTGTTTCATTTCCAAACAAAATGTTCTATTATGCTTGGTTATTAATCACATTTTTCCTTCATTTAATAAAATTCCATTATACTTTTTGACTTTGTTAAACTTGTGGGCAAAGAAGTAAAACCTATTTTGTAACCCAGAACCCATTGTTCAGTAAGAGTTTTGATACATATATGAAGAAATATTGTGAAAAAAGTAGAAATCCAATTCTCATTTATTTGTTAAGAGACATATACTACCATGAATGCATTAAAAAATTCCTGATGCAGCTGAACATTCAAGTTTCCTCAGAATGACATACTCGTCCAGTGAAGTCACAAAAAGATTCATTAATTTTACTGCCATTTCTCAACCTCCTTTATAGTCACTTCTTCCTTTCCCAATAAACAATGGTCCACTCCAGAATTCCAACCTGATGTCCTTCTCCCATCTGTATCTTCTCTCTAGGAAAAGTCCATAATTCTGGCTCAGTTACTTCCCACTCATCTTTCACACCATATCTGACCATTTTTCAAATATATAGATCATATTAGTCAACAATCTAATGATTTCTTTTGAGCAAGCACTATGTATGCAACATAATGTTAGGATTGAGAAAACAAAAATCAAATAAAACACTGTTCCTAGGATGGAGGAGTTAGAAATCTCCTAGGTCCTCTTAGCAGCCCTTGATGATGACTCACCCTGGCCATAAGATACGTCCAAACTTTTCAGGCCTCCACAGATGCACTGGTCAGCATACAATCACACTTTGCGTTCTCTTTCTCTCTCTGTCTATCAACATCTTAAATCCTGGAAATCAACTGCTTTTCATTCAGTGAAAACACTTTGTTAAAACAGAGGCCCATGAATCAGGATTGGCCAATCCTGAACAGAATATCCTAGGGCATAGTGATACAAACCAGAACTGGCCAATAAGTACAATAAGTACAGTTTCTTTTTCTCATCTGGTCACAGAAATTGGTAGGAAATGAAGTCATTCTTAGTACCAACTATTTGTCTGTCTGCGTTGGTCCAATTAGAAGGAACGTAGTAGACTCCAAACGACACAAAGCCTTTTCTTTGGTCTTGAACTTGGGAGAACGTCAGTTGAAGTTACTTTTGTCACCTGTGAACAAAAAAAGAAAGAAAGAAAGAAAGAAAGAAAGAAAGAAAGAAAGAAAGAAAGAAAAGAAAACTTATGGTATGAGGGTGTAATCACAGAAATTGAACAGCTATCAGTGGTACAGAATAAGGGATCTATTTCTAAGATAAAGTCTAGCATAATTAGAAGACTGGTGAAGAAATCCAGAGAAGGACATTGCCTCCCAGGTCTGAACTTGTCAATCAGGAAGAAAAGCTGGGAATAAAATAGGATAGAATGAAATCAAATTCAGACTATGAAGACATGAGAATCCACAAAGATAAGTGGAACAGAAGACAAGAGGGAACAGCAGCCTCTCACCTGCCTCAACCCTGCCACCATGGACACGATGCTGAAGAAGATTATGAGGTTCTGACAGTGCTGCACTGTCTTACACAAACCCCATCAATTTATTTTCCCTACTTACTCAATTTGTTTAAGATACGTGCTTTTTTTTTTAATTGTACAGGCTAAATGCAGTGTCACACACCTGTAATCCCAGCAACTCAGGAGGCTGAGGCAGGAGGATCACAAGTTCAAAACCAAACTCAGCAATTTAGTGAGGCCCTAAGGAACTTCGTGATACCCTGTCTCAAAATAAAAAATAAAATGGGCTAGGGATGTGGCTCAGTGGTTAAGCACTCTGAGTTCAATTTCCGATTTAAAAAAAGAAAAAAAGAAATATAATATACTGTACAGATGCAAAAAGGCTGCCTCCACATTTCCACATTCCATTTCCTCAACTCCCTCTCCAACACACATAAGTCAATATTTATCACTTGATTTTTGGTTTACCTCTATTTTTGTGTATCTTATTTTAATTGATAAATAGCTAAAGTATGATCTTGAAAGCTTAATCTGAAACTTCACTTTTACCTTCTAAATTTTGCAATCTTGCTCACCTTTCACCTGTGCAAACCCTTACCTGGACTCACAGAAGTAAGGGAACGGTGATTCCAGCTTTATGTGATTGACCCAGTACAAATCAGTGTCCTATCTGAAAAAGAGATGCGACTATAACACAAACAAAAGAAAAGGTGATCCTGTTAGCATCCCCCAGGATCAAGCAAACCCTAATCTCTCAATCAATAAATTTTTGAAATACTTTGGATTGTGTTTTTCTCACTTGATATTAGAATATATAATAATAAAGAATTTATCATTGGCAGAATCAACAAGAAAGAAGGTCTCTAATAGTGCTGGACTGGGCGAATGCTAACACTTGCTTCCAGAGATTACAAATAGGTAAACTTACATCTCTTTAACTTGGTTTTCAGAACTTCTCCTTACTGAGGCAACAGTACAAATGACCTTTTTAAAATGAAAACTATAGAATTAAAGAGTGTGATTTCTAGTCCTTCTCATCCTTTATAAATCCTATATTTTAAAAAGGACAAGTTCATTACTAAATTGGTTCAGCCAAGTGCACACAGTATCTGGAGGAATGGTTTTACTAAGAAATTCATTTTTGGAATTGAAGGTTTAGAAAGCTCTTCTCCAAAGGAGAACTACTGCCCACAAAAGCAGGGATGTTGGAATGAGCAAGAGACTATATTAAAATCTGCACATTATCCAAGCTTTTTAGACCTTGTGATCTTCCTGTCTCAGCCTGCTGAATGCTGGAGCTACAGGTGGATGTCACAGCACTCAGCAGAAGCACCTAATTAAAAATATTTAGAAAGTGGGATGACTACCTTACTACAAAGCTATCGTGTGGAGGTAACTGGGTACAAGAAGCTGAGTGGTCGTTTCTTATCCCAGTCTGAGTATTAAACTGCCCAAGCCAGGCAAAATATAGATATTTGGGTGAGGGGGGAATGAGCAGATCAATGTGGCTGGGAAATATTAATTGAGAAAACTATGGGAATTTAATTCTAAAACAAAAACTAGTTTGAGAATATCTTTGGCTTTGGAACTAGCCTGTGGAATTGTTTGGAAAGCACAGATTGAAAATCTACCTGTTTTAAAGGATTTATCTTATCAACACTGGTAAACAACAGGTTGCAATTAAAATGACTAAATCACATCTCAAATTCATAATCCTATTATAAGAGGAATGGAAATATCTAGTATTCACATCTCGCATATAACCAATGAAAACAAAAGAAGAAAAGGGAGCCACCCAGAAGAGCAGAACCAGGGCAGCTGATTAATATCTACTGACAAAAGAAGTTCATCCAATGACAAGAAACAGGGCAAAGAATTCTTGTTATTCTTTTCAAGTTAGATATGATATATGGTAGGGACTCCTAGACCCTATATTTTACTTCCTTTTCTCCCTACCCAGTGAGAGTTTGTGTGTGTGTGTGTGTGTGTGTGTGTGTGTGCATGTGTGTATTTCTACTCTCTATCAACGTGTTTTGCATATAATGGGACATTGTATGTTGCTAAACTCTTTGTTGGTTTGCCGGACCATAAGCAGTTACACCAGGGGCTGAAGCTTGGCTCAGTGGTTAGAGTGCTTGCCTGGCATGTGTGAAGTTCTGAGTTCAAACCCCAGCACCACTTACGTAGCTAAGTGTTGCAGAAACAAAGGCCAGATGAAAAAATAAATAAAAGATTGATTCCTTCTTTTTCTCTCTCTCCCTCTCTCAAAAAAATAATTAAAATTAAAAAAAAAAAAGCTACACCAGATCTCATGAATTCATATTAACCAGAGACCACAGACTTGGAACTGGATATAGTAACTGAGAAAACGAAATTAAGGAATAAGGTTCTGTTTAAACATTAGGTAGTGTTATGGTTTGGTGAGTTTCCTCCAAAGATCCATATGTTGAAGACTTGGTCTCCAGGGTGGTGGTATTGGAAGGTGCATTGGGCCTTCAAGAAGTAGATACTGATGGGAATTCCTTAGGTCATTGGAAGCTTGCCCTTTAAGGGGATTTTTGGGACCCCCAGCTTGTCCAGTCACATGTTTTGCTTCCTGACTCACTGAGTAAGCAATTTTGTCTTCCATGATTTATTTCTGTCATAATTTGTCACCCTTGTCAGACCCAAAGCAATGGAGCCACTCCCTCTTGAACTGGAGCCTCCAGAATCATGAAACACAATGAATCTTTTCTCACCAGTTAGTTTTCTTGAGCATTTAGTTACAGTAACATCAATCTGACTAACACAGGTAGCCAAAGGAATGGACTACAGTAGACCTTTGCTATTTTTATTCTGCCGGTGCCCATGCCTCCTGTTATTCGAGTAAGGTTCTATCTTCAGCCCCATGGGCGGAATAGCACCTGTCCTTACCTGTACTGAAATCCCAGCACTAGATGAAGGAACAAAATTATCCAATCAGAACAGATTCCACATCAAGCATGGGGGTGACCAGAGAGAGATTCCTTCCATAATCGAATTAAGGAGACGCAGAGGAGATGACATCTAACTAAATACTAATCTAACAGAAAGAAATCAGAAACGGAACAGAGAGAAACTGAGTCATGCTAATTAAGCAAACCTTGGAATTTAAAGACTTAACCTTTATATTTATCTAACCTGAATTTTTCTGTATCATAAGCAAACTGGCTTTTTAGTTAGTGACACTCAAGATTGAATTTGGGTTCTCTTTCAGAGGAAAATAAACTCAAGTAACTTCTTGAATTTATTCCTCTTTCTCCATTCCACAATTTTATATCATAGCCACATAAAATATAGCTAATATTTTCACATTTTTAAGACTTGGCTTTCCTCTTGTTAGGCTTCAAACTGGAACACACGTCTCCTTTTCCTGCCTGGAAAATTCCTATTAGGACTCATTTATTTGTTCCCTCCTTTCTAAAATTCCTCTCCAACTTTCTGAATGGATTCATGCATTTTCAAAGCCATCATTTCTAAGATGACAACTAAACTATAATCTCTCTATTGTGTGTGGCTTAGGATAAAGAGGTTTTCCTCCATCAGTCTCTGAGTGTTTGTTGTTTACACCCTCTTAGTTGTTTTAGCTTTCTACAGAAAGTTATTGAATAGACTTCAAGATAATTCATAACAAAATGTTGACAGTGACAATTACATCGTCAATTCCAAACTGTGCAGTTGCTTTGAAAAAATTAATTATCCCACTTCTTGTCTGAGCAGGAAAGTTATTATTCTTGAATAACACTATGTATAGTCAAAAAAACTTTTGCACAGAATAGAAATATAATGAATGCTGGTTCCTAAACCTTTCAAATTTTGCTTGCTTTTCTTCGTTGAGTCCTGTGAGAATTTCTTCTTTTCTTTTCATTGACTCCTATTTCCATATTTAAGTTGGCTTGAAAATAATTCTTTGCCAAAAGGCCATAAGCAAGCATAATTTTAAGACTGGAAACACATTATTCTTTAGGTTTATGTTTTAAATCCCTTAGTCTATGTAGCTGCATACCTAGTTTTATGCTCAAGAGAAAAATCAATGAGAGTACAGACTATGATTATCAAGACTATTTAAGGCATTGTACCACTGCCCCAAACACTGAATATTTATTTTTAAGTTGGAATGTTACCAAAACAACTATTATATCCTGTTTCCACACTGGTGTTTCATAATCTGTTTTTCATATGTCTGTGGCACAATGCTAACTGTTTTTGCTAGGAAATGGCCCACTGGCTGAGTGCCTATTCATTGTATTACGACATTTTTCCTCAGCTGTAGAAGAACAAGCCACGAAGTTCACACTTCCTCATTAATTCTGGAAAACCCATACCTTGAATAAGGCAGCGCGAACCTTTTTGAATCTTGACAATTGCTGGAAATGTTTGTCTTATTATAGAATTTTTAAGACTATCCAAATTAAATTGCAGATGGTGATTATTGTGGAAACCATGCCCATAAATCTTACAATTATTTTGGAAGATATTGCCTTTCAAAACTACAAGTTGGACTATTAATAACTTACATGCCTGTTGTTTGCTCCTTTCAAGGGTTTCTCTTTCTTTAATGTATTATCAAGTTTTGTGACTGTGAAAGGTGACATAAAGGATGATCCGTAAATTCTCCGTATTCCCCACAGTTTATGGGAACAATGCAAATCACCGAAGTCCTAAGACGAAGCTGGAAATCTTATGAGTGTCAGTATCCTGATGGACCTACTCATTCACGCTTATGATAGAACTAACAACTGGAGAAGGAAAAGATCGGTTAATTGGAAAGGGAACTGTAGCCTCTTCCTGCTTCATCTGCCATCTATTTGTGGCTCCATTTTCCACCTTCATGGAGGTTATAATCTCACACTTTGAACATTAAACATTTGAAGTGTGATGTTGAAGAATGCTGTGATCTTAGACATATGCTGGTTGATTTCTGCCCTCCTGTCTGTGTGCATTTGTTCAATTAATTTAACTTCTCTGCACCTCAACTCCATTGGTTATCAAGTGAGAAACTCAATTTCCTGATGAATTTGTTATGAAAAATTTAGGGAAAATTAACAGAAAGTGTAAACAAAAGCTTGGTGACTTACAATAAATAATAGACACTCATAATGGGCTCTCAACTCACAACAGCAGGAGCAGCAGTGATCATCAGCTGTACCTTCTCCTGGGCCAGACATCTTCACAAATGCCATGTATTCTAGCTACCATGTAAGGCTTACAGATATTCTCAACTTCCGTTGCTACTGTCTTGCTCTTTTGAAATTATTGTCCTGAGTTTACAAATAGTGTGTCCTATTACTTTAAATTCCTAGAGTGGGAGAAAAGGCCACTAAAATTCTGCAAAGGAAAAACTAGACACTAAGAGGACCACACACATCTCCTCGTACCCTTCAAAAAACAATTCCAGCTTTCTAAGCCTCTGTCATAGTGTTTCCTTCTGGCCTCAGATCCTCTACTTTCCCTAAAAGTTTAGACATTGCCTGTTTGTCTTCACCATGTCTCCTTTTGTCCTTTTCAAATCTCAGACAGCTTCCTCTGCCTGCCTCCCAGATGAAAATCAATGCCAGTTACACTGGACTTGCATTCATTTGTTTGGTAGAAGACTTCAAAGATTAACGGGATCACAGGAACTCATGGGCATCCTCAAGGCATAGCGCTGTGGCTTCGGGTGAGGTCGGTCCACTTGCTTGTCATTTTCTTCCATTACCCCTGCCTATTATCAGCTGACCTGCATGTAGCCATGTCAGAGGTGCCACAAGAAATATTTATGGTCTGAGACCAAAAAATAGCGGAGAACCTTTTTCTTTAGAAATTAATAAGCCCTATTCTTGGTTCATCAGTTTTGAACTTGACACAGGAGGGAAATAGAGAACATTGGCTATTTGTCATCAGCAGTCCTGCCTCTGGACAACCCTGAGTGCAAGTTCATCAGCCTCAGTGAGAGGGCTTGTGCTCTGATCCCTGCATCCATGTCCAGCATATAGAAGGCTCACAGAGCATCCTAAGTGCCAGTCCTGATGTGTTTCACAGCGTGAGCCTAAATATTTGCAGAGGTGTTACAAAACATGTATCCATGCACATAAATACACATCAAATTAAATAAAAAACCATTTATTTTATAAAGTCAAAGGGAAATTTTTGGCCAAGTACAGTGGCACACTCCTCTAATCTTAGCAACTTGGGTTGCTGAGGCAGGAAAATCTCAAATTCAAAGCCAGCCTCAGCAACTTAGCAAGAACGTATTCAACTTAGGGAGACACTGTCTCAAAACAAAAATATAAAGGGCTGGGGATGTGGCTGAGTGCTTAAGCACCCCTGTGTTCACACCCTGGTAACAAAAAACAAAAAAGACTAATTTTTGTTCCAAATTTTTCCGAAGGTACATATTTATACAATTGTTAAGAAAAAGTTGATTAATTTCAATCTATCCAACACAACTTAGTTTCTTTGAGACCTTGAACAAGTTACTTAACTTATTATGTCTCATGATTCATATTATAGGACTAGTTATCCTCCTAGTTTGTTTGGGAATTAACCTTGTCTGCAAGTTTAATATCATTCAAAAATATTCAATAAATATTAGCCAATATTACCTTTAAAAATTTATCAAGGAAATTATCTTCCACATTAATTAGCTTTAACCAGATTCAGAAATTGAAATTGAGAAAAAAAAACAATATTTTTAAAATTTAATAGAAGTTTAGCAGAATTTGAGAACAGAAAATGTAAAACAAATGTTCGGTTATATGCAAAAATTGTTTTGGGTTTGCATTTCAGTATACTAAAATAAGACAGGGCACAGTGCATTCAATCTTACAATGTCAATCAATAAACATTTAATGAATAAATATTTCTATTTCTAGAACCATTGTGATTAAGCTTCAAACATGCTAAATTTCTTTCTGTTTTTGTATGTACAATCTTTGTTTCCAATTCAGACTTTCCATAGCTGGTTTCTTTTTGTGATTCAAATGTAAGCTCAGATTTTACCTCTTCAGAATGACCTTGCTTGATTATTCTTTCTAAGTTTGGTTACAGCTCCTAAGAAATTCTCTATTACATTTCACATTTTTGTAATTTTAATTATGATCAGAATATATCTCAATCATCTGATACTTATTTCAATCAACCTTGCTCTACTAGGGACCCTTGTTGGTTTTGTTTCTAACTATATATTACTTGAACAGTACCTGACTAGTAGTAATAATAATAGCTTAGCTATTCAGGAGACTTTAACAAGAAGGTCCCAAATTTGAGGCTAGCCTAGAAAACTAAGCTTGACCATGTCTCACAATAAAATAAAAAAGTTTGGAGTATGGCTCAGTTTTAAAGCACCTGTGCATCCAACCCCAGAAACACACACACACACACACACACACACACACACACACACACACACAGTTTAAGCTTAAGTCACTTTTTGCATTTTATATGGATTAACAGTTTAATGCTCACAACCTTGAGGTTAAATCCTCTATTATGCCAATTTTAAAGATGAAGAGAAGAAAGCACAGAGTAATGAGATAAGTACCAGTGGTCACACAGCAGTGAGCTCTCGAAAAGGAAACTCATCTACCTTCTGTTAGCCACTTAGTACATACTTGCTAAATAAGTGATTTGCTGTACTAGTTTGGGACCTTTGAATATTCAAAGATACATGAGACCTAAACCGTGAGGCTATTTAAGGGAAATTTAAATGAGAAAAGTAAACAAAGCAAGATAGATTGATAGATTGATAAATTCAATGAATCTCTATAGCTTCTTTGATAGCAGTCTTTACAGTGCACAGGGAGAGTGTGATAGGATAGCATTTCTTTGTGGGGCACGCTCAGTTGTCTTAATGGGGATAATAGTCAATATCTGTTCTGAAGGGAAAGAATGAATATGGTCCTAAATTAGAAATTAGCATTTGAAATCTCCAAAGGAAACAGTATAAAATGTACTAGAAAATGCTTGAAAAATATAAAGTATCTTAACAGCCCTCTAAAAATTCTAAAACACTGAATGAGGCATTTTCTTTGTTCTTGCTTCACCTGTAATGCAGCATGGTGGTGAATTTAGTTGAACATGGTTTAGCAGCAAGCCAAGCAGTTACCATGGATATGTGAACAAATAACCAAAGGAGCTGGAGTCTGCAGTCATTGCTAAGCTCTTAGAGAATAAAAGCCAAGCAGTATTTTTCCATGATAACGGGGTTCTAGCTTTATACAAATTAATCTTAAAAACCACATCATTTTAAAGGAAATAATTCATTTAAAAAGTAAAAACATTGGCAATATTAGTCAAGAGTGGAACTGGAAACATTCCCTCACTACAACCTACACAGTCACAATAAACTATGGTTTAAAAATTATTGTTTTAAATTTTTTGTTTTATTCTGATCATCTTAAGGAGAATGGATGCTTTATGTGAGAAAGGCATAGATTCAGGTTTTGGTTTTTTGTTTTGTTTTGTTTCTTGGTACTGGGAATTGAATACAGGTACATTTAACCACTGAGTCATATCTTTAGCCTTTTTTATTTTTATTTTTTTAATTTCAAGACAGGATCTTGCTAAATTGTATAGAGCCTCTCTAAGTTGCTGCAGCTGGAGTTAAACTTGGCTTCCTCCTGCCTCAGCTTCCCGAGCCACTGGGATCAATTTTGAAACACTAATGGTAGCAGGTACCAAGAAGAAATATCAGTCTTAGAATTCTCAGTTTCCTCCTCTACAAGCATGGATGGTTAGCAAAGTGGGAAGAACATGCAGCCTTCATTGTCATCACATAGCATATATTTGTATATAAAGTGAATTTGCATACAGGTTACATTTTGTTTTAAAATTTCTATCCATTAAAATTAATTCTTAGGATCAATTTGAATCTTGTTCTTTAAGAATATTATTATTAATTATTACAGAAACAATTTAATTAGAGAAGACTTCTACAGATCAATGATTCTTCCCAGTTACTATATGATCTGGAAAGGCTGGGAACCTTAAATACATATTTTGAACTTCATACTTCGGTTTTTATTTAGGATATATTAAATTAGTTAAAATATATTGAAAACTAGAGATTTGTCTTTTTCGTGTGTTATAATTTAGTAGACGTAAAGGTGGTATGTGTACTACCTGATCTTATATACATACATGCAAACATAAGTTTAGAGTGATTGTTTGTGTAATCCTTGAGAAACATTGAAGTAATCTTTAATAGATGACCTCTATGATACTTCAAGAGGAGAGATACTTTTCTATGTAAATCCTACCTCCATCCTGTCATTTGTAGTTAGTGGCATACATTCAGAAATTGATCTTTTGTTTAATATATTCCTGAAAAATCTCTCATTCAATCAATTGAAAAATCTCCATGAAATCAATCAGAAATCTCTCATTCAATCAATAAGAAGTTATTTTAAGAGTTTAAAGATAGGTTTGTTCTGATTTTTGTTTATCTGTTTTTGATATAAAGCAAAGGTACACAGAAATTTATATTATTATACTAAGCTTGGCAATGTTGATGTGAGATTTATCATAGTGGGAAAGAAAAAAATGAATTTTTTCTGTTATGTATCTTCTGAATTAACATAGGCTGGAAGAGCAAGTGTACTTGAATGTACTTCATATTTAATTAGTCCTAAGTTTTATCTTATATTAAAACAAAAACTCTCTGGGTTTAATTGAACAAATATTAACAATTTATATAATATCTTTAAAAATATACTAATAAGGGGCTGGAGAGGTGGCTTAGCAGTTACAGCACTTGCCTGGTATGTGCAAGTATGCAAGCTCAAACCCCAGCACCACATACACAACGAAGTCTTGGAGCAATGAAAGCCACATGAAAAACTAAACAAAGTTGATTCTCTCTTTCTCGCTCTCTCTCACTATTGGTATCTCTTTTTAAAAATACAATAATAAGCTTCATTTTAATATTCTAAAATAACACATTTTATGATACAACAGTATTTGGAGAAGCAAGAGAATGAAAATGAAGGACACACAAAAGACGAGC
This sequence comes from Aplodontia rufa, assembly GCA_004027875.1. Taxonomy (NCBI): domain Eukaryota; kingdom Metazoa; phylum Chordata; class Mammalia; order Rodentia; family Aplodontiidae; genus Aplodontia; species Aplodontia rufa. Next base: position 57,001 of record PVKS010011156.1, read on the forward strand.
AGAGAAAGAGGAAATTAAAGGACTAATGGTATCTATTCCGAAAATAGGGAAAACAAATTAGTAATTTGATAGTAAAATTAAGACAATGGATAGAAAATAGCATTTTTAAGGATGTTATCAAAAAGAAAAATATGATTTGATTTGATTTTTGTAAGGAAATGAACAAAATTTCCATTTGAATTTCGCATCCAGTTCATTTACATGGCTCTGAACTATTTTTTTTAATTTTTTATTTTGAGCAACCTTACAAGATTTTAACAAAATAATATAAAATGTGTATAAAATATGCATATATTCTGGATATTGCAATTATCCCCAGGAGTGCTCCCCCAATTACCCTCCCTTATCCTTCCCTTCCCCTTCCCATTATAACTCTAAAAAAAGTATTAGATTGTAAAGCATTACATCTTATCTGGATTTAACTCATGCTACTAGACCAACTTTCTAATTGTCCAGGGTCTAGACCCCACCTCCACAGATGAGTGGAGACAATCGACCCTTAGATCTCTGGGTTAAGCTGATTTTACTCATCATGATCTCTTCCATAACCATCCATTTACCCTCGAAGGCTGCAATATCATT
>PVKS010011157.1:0-57550 GCA_004027875.1 Aplodontia rufa
CTCCTCCTCCTCCTTCTTCTTCTTCTTCTTCTTCTTCTTCTTCTTCTTCTTCTTCTTCTTCTTCTTCTTCTTTTCTCTCTCTCTCTCTTTGTTTTGTTTTGTTTTTTTGATAACAAGAAGACTTTTTTCTCCCAGGGCAGTGAATCTCCACTTACGAGTCTCTGCTGAGCCAAAACCAATTGGAAGGTATATAAGTCATTATCCAACAAGAAGAAAAGAAACCAAATTACACATTTAAAGAAGAGGGAATTTAATGTGGGAAATTGGTCACACAAATATTAGAGGGCTTTAGTCCTTAGGAAAGATGTTCACATAAGGATCTCTGGTGACTTCTCTGAACTATTCATCTTAGCTTGTCAGCATCAGGGCATCAGGACCAGAATACTCCATTGAAAAGTATCTCCTGGGAGCTGAGGGTGAAGGGTGCTTGCCTGTCACATGAGACCCTGGGGTTAATTTATAGCATAAGAAAAGGAAATAAAAAAAGAAAAGAGAATAGAAGAACATTGTTACAGTTTAGATCTTAGATATCCCCCAAAAGCTCAGATGTGAGACAATACAAGAAGCTTTGGGGATGAAATGATTGGGTTATGAGAGCCTTAGCCCAATCAGTGAATTAATCCCCTGATAGGGATCAATAATGGTGAGTGTAGACAAGTAGGGTGTGGCTGGAGGAGATGGGTCATACGCCTATAGAGTATATATTTTGCGTCATTGGGGATGCGCCTATAGAGTATATATTTTGCATCATTGGGGATGCGCCTATAGAGTATATATTTTGCATCATTGGGGATGCGCCTATAGAGTATATATTTTGTGTCATTGTGGATGAGCCTATAGAGTGTATATTTTGTAAGCTGAGATTCGTCTTTTTGGCCATACCCAGACCTGCTTTCTTTTACCACACCCTTCCACCATGATGTTCTGCCTCACCTCGAACCTCAAGGAATTGAGCAATCTATCTATGGACTGAGATCTCTGAAACCGTGAGCCCCCAAATAAACTTTTTTTTCCTCTAATTGTCCTTGTCAGGTCTTTTGGTTACAGAAGTGAAAAAGCAGACGGAAACAAACGTTGAGAAGGACAAGCTCCATAGATAGATTGATTAAGAGGCTGATACATTTTGGGGTGATAGCTATGCATTGTGGGTCCCACAAAGTGGTGCCAGAAGTTGTGATTCAGTAGCTTCAACGACCAGTATGCCTCGGCACTAGGTAACACGGTCTTCCATTATGTTTCTCCAGCTCAAATTGTGACAATTACTCCCTCTAATCGATCCTACAATTACAGGCAATTTCTTTTACATTTTTTGCTTCTTCAGTCCTTGCAATAATTTGCAACTGAGTCCCTGAATTAAATTTCCCATTTGATATACCTAGAATGATTTCTGCTTTCCTGCCTTGATTCTAAATGATACAACATTTAATTATCATGAATCAGTGAGTTACAACTAAGGATCCAATACCCCAGGAATGTTTCCCCATCATAAGGTATGATTAAAATTCAGGGCCTAAAGTCCCTGCTTTGTAGAAAGTAACAGCTTCTGACTTCTATCCACATGAGCTCTGCTTTATTTTTGGTTATCTTTATTTGGGAGGGCAGAGAGCAGTTATAAAAAACAGAAATTCACTGAAAATAATTAAGGTAGTAATAAAGACTGTGCTAGACGTTTTGGTCTGTGTGGACTTGAACTGGATCTAGTTCTGTTCTGTAGAAGCACTGCGGTTCTAGAAAGCAGTTTTTCTTTCTCTTCAAGGCAATGTGAGCACTCTCAGGCTCTCTTTTCTTGTTTGCATTTGCTCTGTCTTCCTCCTATCGACTTGCTTTTTCTTTTATGTACTTCTTCATACCTTTTCTTCTTTTATATTTTACTAAGGGGTTGAGTGGTTGTATAATCATAAAAGCATGTGAAGTAACAATATGACATACATTTGACCATAAACCACAATTACCCCCACATTTCCCATACCCCCATCTCTTGATTCTTCTATATTAGGCCCCTATAACAGAAATGAATGTCTCTGTGTGTATATATCTGTGTGTGTGTGTGTGTGTGTGTGTGTGTGTGTATGATTGCAATATTTCCAAAATTAAATGATTAAATGATGGCATAAATATTATTTGACTTCTCATGAGCATAAAGAGTATGCTACATTGTTAATTATCTCCCTATCTTCCTCCCCTCTCTTATCCCCCCACTTCTCCCCTCCCCCTTACAAGTCTATGATTCTCCTAGATTATGTGTTCCTATGCCCTTGATGGGACCAATACATGAGTTTGACTACCTGTCAGCTAAGCCTAGGCTTAGCTCAAGCCTCCACAAATAAGTAAAAAAATTTGCTCCTTGACTCTCTTAGTCTGGCAAACTTCACTCAGCATGATTTCTTCCATTGCCATCCATTTACCTTCAAAGGCCATAATACAATTTTTTCTAATAGCTGAGTAGAACTACATTGGGTATATGTACATCACAACATTTGAATTCATTCATTCAATGAAGGGCATCTGGGTTGAGTGCAAAATTTAGCTATTATAAATTAAGCTGCTGTGAACATTGATTTTGCTGTGTTGCTGTAATGTGCTGATTCCAACTCCTCTGGGAAAATATCCAGAAGAAGGATGGCTGGTTCATATGGTGGCACCAATGCTAATTTTGGGGAGAGTCTCCACACTGTTTTGCAGAGCAGCTGGATTAGTCTGCAGTTCCACCAATAGTCTGCTAGTGCTCCTATCTCCCTATAACCCCTCCAATATTTGTTACTGTTTGTATTGTTCATTTTTGCCAGTCTGACTAAAGTAAAGGGAAACCTTAATGTAGTTTTGATTTGCATTTCTCTGATTACTAGTGATTTAGAACACTTTCTCATGTATTTGTTGGCTTGCTCCATTTACTCTAATGAGAAGTTTCCATTTAGCTCTCTGGCCCATTTATTGATTGGATTGCTTGTGCTTTTGGTATTAAGTTTTTAGAGTTCTTTATAAGCTTTGAATATTAGTCCCCTGTCAAAAGAATCACAGGCCATGTTTATCTCCCATTATATGGATTCTCTCTTGACGGATTTGACCAGTTCTTTGAGCAAAAACTTTCTAATTCAATGGCATCCCATGCATTAATTCTTGACTTTAATTCTTTTGCTTTGGGAATGTTGATAAGGAAGTTGTTGCCAACTCCCACGTGTTGGAGTGTTGGTCCTAATTGTTCTTCTAGCAGTTGTATGGGTAGCTGGTTTAATTCCTAATTCCTTGATCCATTTTGATTTGATTTGTGTGGAAGGTGAGAGATAAGGATCTAATTTCAAATTCCTGCAAGTGGCTGTCCAGTTTGTCTAGCACCATTTGTTGAATAGACTATTTCAGTATATTTTGACCCACTTTGTCAAATATCAAATGTTTAAAGATTTGTGTGTTTGTCCCAGAGTCTTCTATTCTATTCCATTGGTCTTCATGCTATTTTGATACAAGTACTTTGCTGTTTTTGTTACTACAGCTCTATAGTATAATTTTAGATCTGGTCTTGAAAAACCACTTTTTTTTTGTCTTTCTTGCTTAGTAATGTTTTGGCTATTCTGGGTTTCTTGTTGTTCCAAATGAATTTGAGAATTGCTTTTTCCACATCTGTAAGGAATGACATTGATATTTTGATGGTGTTGCAATGAATTCGTATAGCACTTTTGGCAGAAAATCCATTTTAATTATATTTTGCCTAACCAAGAGCATGGAACATCTTCCCATCTTCTGAGGTCTTCTTCAGTTTCTGTCTTCAGTGTTCCATAATTTTCATTGTACAGGTCTTTTTTTCCCTTGCTAGATTAATTCCCAAGTATTTTATTCTTTTGGGGGATATCATGAATGGGACTGATTTCATCTACTGCCCTATTATTGGTAGCATATTGGAAAGTTCTTGATTTATGGGTGTTGATCTTGTAGCCTACCACTTTGCTAAATATGTTTACAAGCTCAAGAAGTTTTATGGTGGTGTTCTTTAGATCTTCCAGATATAGGATCATGTTGTCAGCAAAAAGGGATAGTTTGACTTCCCCTCTTCCTATTATTATACCTTTGATTTGCTTATCTTGCCTGATTGCTCCAGCTAGGGTTTCAAGGACTATATTGAATAGAAGCAGTAAGAGTGGGCAGCCTTGACTTGTACCTGAGTTTATTGGAAACGTTTTCAGCTTTTCTTCATTTAGTATTATACTAGATAAGAGTTTGTCATATATGGCATTCATGAACTTAAGATAAGATTCTTCTAGAAGTTTAAACATAATTGGGTGCTAGATTTTATTGAAGGCCTTTTTCTGCATCAATTGAGATGATAGTATCGTTTTTGTCTTTAATTCTGTTTAAGTGATGAATCACATTTATTAATTTGTGTATGGTGAACCAGCCTTGGATCCCTGGAATGAAGCCCATTTGATCATGACAAATTATCTTCTTGATGCGTTTTTGAATGCATTTTGCTAAAACTTAAGTATTAAGGATTTTTGCATCAGCATTCATCAGGGATATTGGTCTAAAGTTTTCTTTTTTTGATGCATCTTTGTTGGGTTTTGGTATCAGAGTTATGGTTGTCTCATAAAAAGTGTTTGGGAAGAAGAGTTCCTTCTTTTTAATTTCTCAGAATATTAAATAAGTAGAGGTGTTAGCTCCTCCTCAGAGGTGTGGCAAACGTCAGTGGGGAATTCATCAGGTCCTGGGCTTTTCTTCTTTGGAAAGCTTTTAATTGCTGTACAGATTTTGGTGCCTGTTATTGGGTTGTTTAGGATTTTAATATTGTCCTACATCAATTTGGGCATGTTACATGTATCCTGAAATTTGTCCATGTCTTCCAGATTATTTAATTGAGAGAAGTATAATTTTTCAGAATATGTTCTGATGATCCTTTTAATTTCCATAGGATCAGTGGTGATCACTCACTTTTTGCTGGTGATTTTGTTGACTTGCTTCATTTCCCTCCTTCTTTTAGTGGATTATCTAAGTATCTGTCCATTTTATTTATTTTTTCAAAGAACCAGCTCTTTGTTTTGTCAATTCTTTTTATTGTTTTTTTTTGTTCTCAATTTCATTGATTTCAGCTCTGATCTTGATTTTTTCCTGTCTTCTGCAGGCTTTGGACTTAGATTGTTCTTCCTTTTGAAGGGATTTGAGGTGGAGTATAAGCTTATTTATTTGAGATCTCTCCCAGTTTTTAATGTAGGCACTCAGTGCTATAAATTTTTCCCTTAAGAATGCTTTCATGCTATATCAGAGGTTTTGATATGTTATGTCTTCATTCTCAATCTCTTCCAAGAATTTCTTAATCTTTGCTCTCATTTCTTCTTGGATCCATTCTTCATTCAATAGGGTATTATTCACTCTTCATGTATATGTGTGTTTTGTTATGATTTTTGCAGTTAATTGCTAGGGTCATGGCATCATGGTCTGATAGGATACTTGGAATGATATTTACTTTTTATATTTGCTAAGATTTCCTTTTTTGACTAGAATTTGATGTATTTTGGAGAAGGATCCATGCTCTGCTAAGAAGGTATACTCAGCCAATTTGTGGTGAAATAATCTATAGATGTCTGTTAAGTCCATTTGATTTATGAAGTTGTTTAGACTGGAGACTCGAGCTCTCCTTATTGTTTGGATTTGTTTGTTTGTATATTTGTTTGTTTTGTTTTGCTTTAATGATGTGTCTGTTGGTGATAGAGGAGTGTTAAAGTCTCCCAGTACTATCATGTTGAGGTCCACAAGTGGTTTTATGTCCTGGAGTTAGTTTTCCACATACTTGAGAGTGTTTGTGTTTGGAGAGTATTTATTTACCATGGTTATATCTTCCTGTTGTGTTGTTCCCTTTATTAGGATGTAGTAGCCTTCTTTATCTCTTTTGATTAATTTATGTTTGAATTATACTTTGTCTTGTTTAAGTATTGCAACACCAACTTTCTTTCTTGGGCTGTATGCCTGGTAGATTTTTTTCCATAATGTCACCCTAAGTCTGTGGATGTCATTGGCTATAAGGTAGGTCTCCTGTAAGCAGCATATTGTTGGATTTTGTTTTTTGATAAAATATGCTAATCTGTGTCTTCTGATTGGTGCATTGAGACCATTCACATTCAGTGTTAGGATAGTTATGTGGTTGTGTTTCATAGTCAGTGTGTTTTATTAGTGGATTTTGTGTTTTCTTGGTTGTCTTTTGATAGTAAGGACTTTCATTGAAATTCCTCTGTTTGTGAGTTTTGAGGAGTGTTTGCTTGTTCTTCTATCTGGTGTTTATCTTTTTTTATTTTAAGAGAAAGAGACAGTGAGAAAGAGAGAGAGAGGGAGAGAGAGAGAAATAATTTTTTTAATTTAGTTTTTCATGTGACTTTCCTCGCTCCGAGACTTCACCGTGTACATGGTTCCGGGGTTTGAACTTGTGTACTGGCGCATTCTGGGCAAGCGCTGTAACCACCGAGCCACCACTCCAGCCCTGGTGTTCATCTTTGAGGATTCTTTGTAATGCTAGTTTTCTGTTCATGAATGTTGCACGCTTGATCTTATCATGAAATGTTCTTATATCCCCATCGAATTTGAAGCCGAGTTTTGCTGGATATTGTATTCTTGGTTGCAGGTTGTAGTCATTCAGACATTGAAAGATCTGCTTTCAGGATCTTCTTGCTTTTAGAGTCTGAGCTGAAAAATTAGATGTGATCCTTATTGGTTAACCTCTGAATATGATTTGGCATTTCTGTCTTGCCACTTTAAATTTTCTTTCCTTGATTTCCCTGTTATATATTTCGAATATGATGTGTCTTGTTAAACTTCTCATTTGATTAGGCCTATTGAGTGTCCTGTACACTTCCTGGATGAGCATGTCTGAATCTGTTTAGATATGGGAAATTTTTTTCTTTTTTTTTTAAAAAGAGAAAGACAGTAAGAGAGAAAGAAAGAGAGAAACAATTTTTATTTCGTTTTTCACATGGTTTTCTTTGCTCTAACACTTAGTTGTGTACGTGGGTGCTGGGGTTTGAACCCACATACTCACGCATGCCAGGCAAGAGCCTTAACTGCCAAGACAACACTCCAGCACCAGGAAAAATTTTCTTTAACTACGTAATTGATAATGTTCTTTATACCTTTCATTTGTGTTTTGATTTCTTCCTGTATCCTAATTACTTTTAGATTGTTTCTTCCAATTTCATCCCAGACATTTTGAAAATTCTGCTCATGTTCTTTGGGTTTTTTCTTTTCTGTCATCCATGCACTATAGCTTCCTCAGCCTATCTTCATGATCAGAACTTTTTTCTTCCAAAGTTGAGGTTCTGTTTTCTATAGTGACTAAATTCTATTATTAAATTCTTCTATCATTGTTCTGATGTGATTGACTGACAATTTTAGTTCCATTATTTCTTTTTTCAGTATGTCTATTTCTTTGATAATAAAGGTTTTCATCCCTTAAGTTTTCTCACTTAGTCCTTCATTAAATCTTCCTTTAGTTCTTTGTTCCTTTCAGTAAACAGATCATTAGTACTGTTTGCTAGGTTTTCATCTCACTCCCTGTCCATATGTTCCTTGGTTGGGGAGTTGTGGGCTTGAGGTTAACTTTTTCTATTTTGATTCCTCATTTTTGATAATCTTCTTCTGGAGCTTTTGAGCTTCCCTGTGGTGAAGGTAGGCAGGTCTGGAGGTGCTTCTTCCTTGCGGGTCAAAGGGTTGGGTCAGATACCACCCTTCTGATGACCACCTTCTTCCAGAAAGCTGCTTCTGCCAGGAACCTCATTTTGCTGTACCTTATTGATCTAGGCACCAGAGCATTGATCCAGAATCTGCTAGAGGTGCATGGCAGCCTGCTGGATACTAGAAGTGCAGCAGCTGGATCCTGGGGGTCTTTGTTGGAATGAGCCTGCTGCACACTGAAATGTAACCTGGGATTCTTGGCAGTAGACTGGGCCCAATATATCTGTCCCTGTTTGGAATAGGCTGCCTCTGGGTTAAAGGTGGGTACTGGGAGTGGGTGACCTGTGTATTCCTGAAGGCCCCTACCTGAGGTCTGGATCTGCATACAGAGGCTGCTGGGGTTGGCTTCATTGGGGTTCCTGGGCACAAGTGCCCTGCGCGTGTCTGAAGGCCCCAGACCTGAGGTCTGGATGCATGCACACTTGCTGCTGGAGTCAGCTCTGCATGTGTTTTGTTAATTCATGACTTCTCCATATTTATAGTTTCCAATTCCTCTTAGTTTAGGTTCTATCTGACCCCTGTGACCTTCAATACTTTGGGATCCCATAATATTTCCCAGTTCAAGCTCTGGAAAAGATGAATCAGATTGGCCCAATATCTTTGTCTTTGGCAAGAAATGGCATACTTCTTTTACTATGTTGGGTTGCTCATCCCAACAAACATGACCCTGACTGCTGATATTAGATTTTTATTAGTTATGTGAAATAATAGAACAAAGCAAAAAGTGGAATCAGATATATCTGGGTTCAAGTATATTTTAAAAAGTAATTTTAAGGCTGGGAGTATATAGCTAAGTGGTAGGGCACTTGCCTACCATAAGCAAGACCCTGTGTTCAATCAAAGCACCACACACTACTACTACTAATAATAACAATAACCACTGTGTATTTCAACAGCTCAACATATAAAATTGATGCTTATGTTGTAACCTATCACAAGTGATAGATGAGATATTTATATGATAAGGGTCTCAGATCAGGTTTCTCAAATGAATTGTGTCATGCATAAAAGGTATAAATGATATCCTAAAAACCTCTTAAAAGAAACTTTGCAAAAAAATGACAAGATTTATCTCATGGTTTATCTTGAAAAGTTTCAAAGGACAAAAGAAATTTAGATTGGCAGGATTGTGCCTTGTCAAATCATCTAGTCCACCTCTACTCCTTTTCAAGTTTCTTCTTCTGCCGCCTGGTTATTTCTTGCAGGTTCCCTCCCTGTCTCCATCCAGGTCTCAGCCTGCCCAGTTCAGTGATGGTTCCTCCTTTTCAGATGCTCATAATTGATTCTGATGTCATTTCTTCTTCTCCACTCTTTCCTCCCAGTCTGCCTTAGTGTTTCTCTCTTTTCTTTTTATTTTCATTTTTCTGCACTTGGTCCCACCCAGTGGCTGGTTTGTGATACAAAGTACTGAAGGATGCCTCAGAAACCAAGAGTTGTTTCAATGGGAGTGAGATGATCAACCTGATCCCAATTCACATTTAAAATATAGTCCCTGGGCCAGATCAGAGGAGACACGTTTAAAGACAACAATTGAGATTATAAACTTAAAAATCAAAACAATGCAGAGTCTGAATTTCATTTTTTATGATTTAGGTCATATTTGATTTACTCTTCTCCATTCACTCTTTTAGAATTTTACTTACACAAGTAAATTGTTCAATATCCAAATAAATATACTAGGCTATTTCTCAGACCTGCAACCTCTTTCCCTCCAACTCAAGGCTGTCCATTAAAAAAAAAAACAGTAAAAAGAAAACAAAAAATTCTTGTGTTTTTTCCTTCTCAGAAAAATAAAGGATCTTAGGCTGTTTTCAATATTTTTCTTTGATTTTAATCAATATTTGATTTTTTCACTCAACTTCTCTTTCCTAATACATTGACATATATTGTTCATTATCTCCTTTGTTATTCTTTTTTGTAATCTGAAGAGAAAAGGTGGCTGTTTTTTGCCAGTAATGTAAATCCAACTTCCTAGTTATTCAATTGAGATCAATTTCTGCCTGGGAGATTGAACATACTATATCCACGAGGCGTGCAGCGTCTGTCAATAGGGATGAGAGCTGCAATCCGTAAAGCAGCAAGCAGCAGTACATGGACCAGTGCCGCAGACAGGCCCACAGGGAAGCCAGCCCTCCCTGCAGCTGCCCAGCCTCCCTCCCAGAGCCACAGGCTGTCTAAACATTCTGCAGGCCCCCAGAAGTTACTCCCACAATCCCAACATAAAAATCTGTTAAGTAAGTGAAACATAATGGCAGTGGAAAGGTCTCTTGCAGGAGTGACTTTGTGCTTTCTCAGTTGACTCTGGGCTGAGCCACTCCTAGGATACCAGGCAGAAGCTAAGAGGAAGGACACTGACTGGTGAGGACAAGGCTTGGTGAAGAGTCTCTTCACAGATGGCAGAAGTTCTGGACAGTTCCATGGTCAGAGTAAAGGGGTCAGTCATGAGCCAGGCAGGCTTGGTTTTTGGTATACACCCCCTGGCACCTCTTGACTGGGATTAGGCAGAAAGCTTAAGCACTCAGGAATGTAGAAAGACCTCGTTCATTTATCTCTTCATTCATTCAGTTAGTATTCATTAAGCACCTACTATGTAACAGACACTCTCTTAGACCATAGATATAGAACAATGGTCACAATACAGATAATTTCTTGCCTGGTGGCAATTGTATTCTAGAAGAAAAGACAGAGGATAAATAAATATAAATATTAATGTGTAATTTCCCAGGAAACAATGAAAGTAAATAGTAATAGACAAGGTGGAAGCAGTTTCTGAAGACAAGGTTGTCAAGAGAAACCTTCCTGGGAGGTGAAGGGAACAGAGCCATCTCTAGAGAAAGAGCATTCTATAAGTAAGACTATAAAGGGCAGAGGGCGGAAAGGTACTTACTATATGCAGAAGTCACAACAAAAGAATGTTGATGAGCATGGAGAAGAGGGATGAAAAATAATAAGCTGGGTTATTAAGAAACGCAGTTTCTTACAGATCTGGCAAAGAATTTGGATATTTTATTAGTCAACTTCAAGTTACTATAACAAAATACCTGAGATGATTAATTTATAAAAAGTAAAGGTTTATTTGGGCCTATGTTTTTAGAGTTTCCAGTCTAGGATCAAGTGACCCCTATATGGCTTTTGGCCTCTGGCAAGGCAGTACGTCATGATAGGAGCAAGTGGTGGCACCAACCACTTACCTCATAATGCAGGAAGCAAGAGCAAGAAGAAGACAGAGGTTCTTATAATCCCCTTTGAGGGCATGCATGCAATGACCTAATGACTTTGCAAAAGCTCCACATCTTAAAGACTCCATCATCTCCCAGAAGTGCTACCCTGGAGACCCAATCTTTAACATAGATGGAACTGAAAACTATAAGATGTCAGCACGGAGCTCTGAGATAGTAAGAATGACAAAGACAATAGTGATGATGACAAAGGCGATTATGGTGACTATAATATTCAGGCCAAGTTCCAAGGCTATAAAATAGGGCCCTATGACAGCCCTGCCCCCTGGAATTCTATGATGATTAAATGATACTGCATATAAAGCACTTGAAATAGTGTTGGGTAAGAGTTCTTATGGTTATTATTATGATCATCAGGGATCTGGCTCTTTGTGCTCACCATTTCAACCCCACTTTGACCCCCAATTGCGTTTCAAATACAAATATTTTAAATAAAATTATGCTAACATCAATAAATTTTTGTGGAGAAAGTATTTTTTCCAGTGAACTCCATTAAACCAATTTAATTCCTTGATCAATGTTCCATATTGCCCAATTTAATCATTTATAATTTTTCCCATTTTCATTAGCATTATTTCTTTTCCATTTCAATTTTACAGCAAGATTGAAGCATCTCTGAAGTTTAAATGATAGAGTCAAAAGGCAGTTTCAATTTGGTGTAGTAAAAATATCCTCTTACTTAAGGATCCTGAGGCTTGGGGAGGTTAACTGATTTGCTCAAAGACATGTAGCTAGTAATGGACAGAGGTGAGATCTCAGCCTAAGTCCATCTCATTCTGGTATCATAATCTTTCACTATGGTGCTTTTCTAGAAAAAAAGAGGGGAAAATATAATAATACTATTACCTACATACCAGGGTTAGCTTGAGGCTTAACTTACAATATACGAGAGCACTTTTGTAAACTGTGAAGGATTATGGTATTACTGCTAGTAACACCAATAAAAATCAGACCCATCTCTGGGTTCAAAAAAGTACAGAGAATAAGGGTACTTCTAGTTGAGTACATTCAGCTAGATCAATGGGTTTCAATTCTTAGAAATCTTGATTTATCCAATGTATCAGAGAACTACTTCAGCATATCTCAAAAGCCTTTCCACAGAGGACAGAATTGGGATTTGGCCCAAAATATGTCTAAGAACTACTATGGACTGTAGTGGCAGAGGTGGTCTTTGAGAGGATCCTGGATATCTGAAACAACTTCAATTCATAAGAGAGGGTCTAATTCAAAAATTCAGCATCAAGACTTTGGAGAGATAGATGATGGTTCTTGGCATAAGTGCCATTCAGTAGTCCTCTCTGAGTTGTACCTTGAGCCACTGTGCTAGAAGTCAATGAGATGAACAGATACTAAATCAATCTGGCGAATCTCATAGCTTCTGAGAGGAGGTAGGCACAATAAGAACAAAACAAAGCAAAACCAACCAACCAACCCAAAAAAATAAGCACAATATAGTATAGAAGCCCTAATAGAAGCACAAGGGAGGGACATCTACCCCAAGAAGCCAATACAGACTGCAAAAAGAAGACCTTAATGTTAATTGTAAGGACTAGTAGGAGGATTTGATAGACTAGGTGGAGACTGCATCGAACACACACATGCAGAGTTACAGCTATTGAAGAGGATGTGGTTTTCAAGGGAATAGTGGTCCAGCTGCTACATTCAAGGACTGCACAACACTGGCAGAAGGGGTACGTTGAGAGGCTCTGAGAGCGGCCAGACCTGGCTTCAAATCCCGGCTCTGACAATCATTAGCCATTTGACCTTGGGCCAGTTATTTAACCGTCTTCACCCTTGGATTTAACCATGCATGGGTATAATACCTCCTTCTTGGGGTTATTGTGAGGAATGCACAAAATAGTAATAACAGGGAAATAAAATAGTCCTTACATGCCAGGAACACTCTGAGCCTGTCCACATGCAAACTCAGTCAGTCATTAACAACCATCCTGTGAGGGCGTATACTATTATCTCCCCTTGGAAGAAATTGAAGTATGTATAGAAGTTAGGGAATTTGATCAAATTTATACAATAAATAAATAACAGAGCTGGGGATTAATGTCAGGCATTTGAAATCCAGAATCTACGCTCCAAGTTGCTTGTTTGAGACCAAGAGAAGGTGAACAAATAATAGCTGCTGTGGGTGTTGTTCTGAAGGCCATCTCTATGATTTTAGAACACTGAAATACTAACTTGCCCCACATGTTCAATTTATGGTGAAGAGAGACATTGAACATGGAGTCTACGTTTTTAAAGTATTTGTTCAACATTTACATAGAGGAGAATAGGAATGCCCTAATAGGGAGTATGGAGAAGTAGAATTAAAGATATCCTCATCCAGCCTCTCTTTGATTGTCAAAGACAATCAAAATTATGCAACCCTAGCTTGCATAATCCACAAAGCAAAAGAAAAGCCTTATAGTCAAGTGAATTCATTCTTAAAGGGTATGTGTCAACTGTCCCTTGATGTCCACGCTCCTTCCAAGTGTTTTAGTTCACTTCCTTCCACCTGCATTTGCTACAATCCCAGAAAGGCATTTTGTTAAATATCACTCATCCATCTGGTTGCATTTCCGGAGCTCAGTGCCCCACAGATAGGGGCAACACACTATCTCCCATGAGCTTAGAGAATTTGTTAGATTATATGAAAGAACACAGTTAAAAAGTTTGGGGGTTGGATCAGGCAGAGCAAAGAGGGAAAGATGGAAGATTAAGGCAAAGTCCTTTCTTTTTTTAAAAACCAACTGATTGTTTTTGGCAGAGTTGTTACAAGCCATTATTTCATATCTCTTTTAGAATTTTGAAACCTTCGCATCTGCCTGTCCCACTTGCCCAAAGACAGGCATGCTTGAAACAAGCGGATGACGGAGGCCGCTTATGTCCTTCTCAAGGACTGAATAGCAACAATGTCACAGATGTCAGCAAAGCCTAATTGAGTCTGTCTTTCATAATGTGGACTTGACAGCAGCTCTGTCATGGTAGTCAACATGTGTGTGATCGGACTGAGGACAAATGCTTGAATCATGTCTCTGAATGAAAAGGGATCCAACCTAAAATTAGAAACCCTTCTGAACTACACAGGCTGTAAATTAAAGATTTCTTTTACTTATGGGCATCCAGAAATTAATCCTCATGTGATCTAGCATTTTCGTGTTTATCCTACATTATTAAATTAAAAAACCCTATTTTGACTAACGACTTATTTGCTTTTTTATTATCAATTAAAAGTAAGGAGCATTACTGCTGAATAGTCTCTGGGGGCAGGGAGAGCTTTGAATTCTCTGTATCCTGAGAAAACGACACATAGTAGATGCTCATTAAATGTTCATTGGCTGAAAAAGGAGTAATTTTTGTCTCTTATTTTACATGCAATATATTTCAAAATGGTTAAATTGTAATCTTTATAAAATATTGCTCTTCAGATTTTCCATGAAGCTTATTTTGCCGTTAGCTGTACTCCACCCTTTTCAATATTTCTGAACAGTGAACAGTCATAGAATTTACACAACTGCTTCAAAATTTAGCAATTAAAATCATATTTACTTCCATGGCAACCAAAGAATGTGAACTCAAAGAATTTGGTGAAAGAAGTCAAAAGGACCTCCCAGATTGATTCTAATATTAGTGCTTTATAAGTGTGCAGACTATCCTCAGATGTGTCTTCTGCCAGTGTAATTGTCCACTCAGTGCCCAAACATCTGGTGCCCATTGTTCCATAGCAAAGGTTAAGGCTGTGTTTGTTCTCAGAGCATTTTGTTTTCCCAAGATTTCCATTATGGCTATAAATTTTTCATTGTGGCTTTTATGTAAATGTAACAAGAAAGGCAAGACAGAAAAATTTATTTGTAAGCTTCAGGGGGAAAATGAGGAATCCAAAATTGTTTATTGAAAATAAATGAATGTGGAATGTAGAACGGAGGCCAAAGAATAAATGAATATTTTGTCTTAATACCACCAGAGTGTCAGGTAGAGGCTCAGATGGACGGGTCCAGGGGTGACCACGCATGCTGTCTCCTCTGGCTACAGAGGAGCCAAGTTAACATCCAAACCATCTTCACTGCAAGAAGTCACAGGTCCCCCTGAAGGCAATCCTGGATAGATGATCAGAAAACCGAATCCAAGTCCTTTTTTGCTCCATCATCTAAAGTCTTTGCTGTCCTCCCCTGTAGTAGAAATATGTCATCAGCCTCCATGCATGATAAATTGCTAATTTCAGCACCCTAGTTAGGTTCATTGGAAGCGGGGACCAGGTGCTATTCATATCTCTATAACCAGGGACTTCACATAGGAGGACATTGGTACACGATGGTATATGAAGGAACTTATTGAAAGCTTTTGCACATGAGGTGCTTTGTCAAGCACTCTATGATCTAAACTATGGATTATATTATTACTTAGGTACAGTGAGCCCAAAAGATCAGGAGACAACTGCCATTGAAAGACAGCTGCAGACTCACAGGTCCCTAGAGGAGGGACACACTGTACTATGGAGGGACATACAGGGGAGCACCGAGACAGGTGATCAGGCAGAAGGGAAATGCAACCACGAGTTTTTATTGTGATTTTCTTGGGAAGGCATGGGGAGGGCAGGGTAAGACAGCTAGTTTGGATAATTTCATGGGCTCTGGAACATATGGACTGTCTCTGGTTGTCTGGGACAGAGCCCAGGGGTAATGAGGACTGGGACTAGTAACCAGGAATGTGAGACAGCCTAATAGAAAAGGTGACTGGAGAGTGACAGAGGAATGGAGTCACAGAGCTGGGCAGTCCCTCTGGGGTCAGTTAAGCCCCAAAATATCAAAGCATAAGAAAGCAAAAGTCATGATTAATACTCAATATATACTCCATCAAAGGCAAACATTAAACATGTTGCATTTTATACTTAAAAAAAAGTCAATCTCAACATGGTTACAAAACTGAGCCTTGGTTATATGGAAGAAGCAGGAATGGTAAACAGGTCTGTGCGACTCCAGAGCAAATGTGGTCCAATTCTGACATACTATCTCCCAAATTTATGGCTTCCCCAAAAGATTGCAATGTAACTCTCCTAGCTGTATGCACACAATTACACACACACACACACACACACACACACACACATGCTCACAAACCAGTATGTAATTTCTAGAAAAAAAGCTAGTTGTGACAATAACTCAAACTTTAGATTCATTTGGAAGAATAAGGACTTGAATAAGAGCGAGGACATTCAGCTTTCAATTGCTTGTCACCAGTAAGTTGTGGACCACTGAAAAAGTCATGTGTTCCAATATGCTGAATACAATCCTTTACACACAGTAGAAGGCCAATAAATCCTTGTCAAATTGATTTGGGTCTCAGTTTCCTTACCTGTAATAGGAAGGAATTAAAATTATAAGTTTCAAGGTAGTTTTACATTCTTAAAAATAATAGTCCTCTGATGTGTTACAATGCCAAAAATTCTAATATTTAGATTACTTAAAAGATGATTCACCCAAAATTGCATTAAACTGCTAGCTGATTTCCCTCTATCTGCTCATAGATCAGCAAGATCTGATTGGCCTGGGTTCACCATGCCAGAATTCAGGTCAAGCACCCTCAGCTGTGTTAGGAATGAGCCCCATGAGCAGGTAGGCAACCCAGGTTGTAGCCTCACCATGCCTCCCAAATCTGCTTCTGTAAGAAACACTGCGACAGATGCGATTACAGAAAGCCGTTTGGCACTGAGAAGCACTGTTGAGTCATCACACTTGTTCTTATGCAGGACTGATATTTTTCTCCTTTTAATTAAAAAAAGAAACATAACTGGCTTTCCATAAATAACATCATTGGTGATGCAAAGAAAGAAAAGCACAGAGGAAGGAGAAACTGGAGCAACCTAACCCCAGCACAGCTTGTCCTCCTTATTCCTCCAACTCCTCTGCTCAACACACCACACATTACTGCTGCTGGAAAGTTTTCCCCCGTTTCAGAGCCAGGGGCAAGGGGGAGAAAAGAAGGGCACAGGAAGGGACTTCTTTCACATCTTGCACTAACAGAAGCAACAGAAAGACCAAGTCACTGATAATTTAAATGGGAATTTGGACTTTCTCTGTATCACCTCATTAGGATGAGTACGGAGGGATAGAAAATGAAACGTTGCTATTTGGGAGTCAATGTGACATAATCCAGTATGAAAAGTCCTAGAGTTTTCTCTTAACTTTGCTTTACTTTTTTGTACTGTGTGACCTAGAGGCAAAACCATCACTACTCTGAACCATGCAGCATATGATTATGATCTCATTGTCACTGCTGGTGGCTCTGGTGTGGCCTTTTAGGAGGGACAGCATGAACACAGAAATGAAATGCGGAGATGATGTTCCTAGAAGATGCCATTTGGGGGAAGAAAGTTATGGTGCTAGACTTGTGGTTCTGTTGCTTCAGAGTACATTCTGGGCCTTTGGTGGTATTTGTGTGATGATGGGATGTATTCCTCAGAAATTGATGCATCATGCTTCCCTTTAGCACAAGCCTACATGACTCAAGGAAATTCGGCTAGGAGTATAATTAGAGGGTCTGAAGGAAAAAGCTCCTGGAGCTGCAAGTATGCACTCCATCCACTCTGTTCATGTGTTCTTCCTGGGAATGGTGAAAGCATGGGATTTTATTTCTTGCCAGTGGGCCTGCTCGCTTGCGTAGCTACTCCTCCAGACCTTGGACAGGTGCCCCAATGGCTTTAGTATGTTCTGCAAGAGCATGCTTCCACTTCACTCAAAGATTCTCACATTGGCTGTTTAGGCGGGGGGGTGCCCTTCAGGATTCTGACCCTGCCATGCACTGGCTGGTGCCCCAGGGCCTCCACTGAAATCTTGGTGGAAGCCTTCATGACCCTGTAACTCTTGTATTTTGTACACCTACAAAGCATGTGGAAGATGCCAGGGTCCATCACTAGTGGGAGCTGTAGACAGGCCCACTTGGAGTGTGACTGTAAGTGGCCTTCAAGAGTGCCTGGATGGCTGGATCAAAGGAAAGAAATCCTGGTGAAATAATTCCTTAAGCAGTCCTGTGGCAGCAGGGTTCCCTGGGTATCTCTTCTTAGAACAAAGTCTTTCAAATGAGTTTCACTTTTACATGATGAGTCTGGGATGGGTGGGGCATGGCCAACTTCTTAGAAACCCTCAGGGCATCTTTCCTAGAGTCCTAGCACAAAGTACTTGACTGCTTTTAAATTGTAAGAATCTCTTTAGCAATCACATGTGTCCTCCTTGGTCCCAACATTATACTCTCTCCTTTTCTGACCAAGCTGATAGTTTAAAAAAAAAAAAACTAACCTCTCTACTTTGGTTTTTGCTTCATATTCTCACTGTAAACCTGGTGGAAAAAAAAAAAGCCAGCAATACGCACACCATATTCTATTATGTTAAAATTCAACCTCACACAACATCTCATGGCATAGGAAAAATATAGACAAATTATTTTCCAGAATAAAAAATGAATGGTCTTGGGGGCTGGAGCAGTGGCTTAGCTGTTACGGTGCTTGCCTGACATGTGCAAGTACGCGAGTTGAAACCCAGCACCATGTACACTACAAAGTGTCAGAGGAATGAAAGTCACATGAAAAACTAAATAAAAATTGCTTCTCTCTCTCTCTCTCACTGTCCCCTCTTTCTTAAAAAAAAAAAAAGTAAAGGATGGTTTTTAGTCTAGTTTCTGATGGTCATCGTTTCCATCAGAAGCTTCATTAGCAGTCTTTACTCTCTCATTCCTATCAGCATGAAGGTCTTCTGAGTTTTTGTTGTAAACATTTTCTAGCCACTTCTCCAAATTCTTACTGTAAACCAGTTGCAAAGGCTTCTAAACCATACATTATGTATAGTAATGGCAAGGACCCCCATTTCTCTGTACCAACTTTCGGTGTTAGTCAACTTTCTGTTGCTGTGGCAAAACACCTGAGGAAAGCCACTTAAAAAGAAGAAAGATTTATTTGGACCATGATTTCAGAGTCAACAGTCTATGGTTACTTGGCCTCTTTTATTTCAGCCGCTGACAAAGCTGTGGGGAATGTGTGCTGGCAAAAAATATCAAGAAGGAGTTGGGAGGTGCCATGGACAAAATATAACCCTCAAAGGCATGCCCCCAATTCCCCCCACTAGGCCTCACTTCTTAAATTTTCTGCTGCTTCTCAACAGCTGATTAAGGCTGTTAATCCATCAATGCATTAATCCATTTAGAAAGACACAGCCATCATGATCCAATCACCTACCAAAATTCCCACCTCTGAACACTGCTGCTTTGGGGACCAAGTCTTCAACATAAGAGCTTTTAGGTGACGTTTAAGCTCTTAATCATAATGAGAGGCAAGTTGACATTGCTTAGCTCTATGAAATCAGTGCAGGAACTACGCAAAATGATTCTAAATTCGGATACATTCTCCTGCTCTTATTTTCTGCGTCTCTGTGGACTGACACTGAACTCTGCAAGCCTCAGAGTTCGTGCTTATTCAAGTCTTTATTTGGCATCCATGCGGTGTGTGTCTATGTGCTAACCACCAAGGACACACGTATCAGACATAGTGAATTTCTGCTCCACGAAAAAACGGGAGCAAAGAGCAAATCTTGAGACTAATTGACTGATGAAGTAAGGTAGATCATAGGACAGTATGTAACACACAATAGCATTCAATTAGCATCCATTTACTTCTCCTTTCCTTTCTTCTCCCCGCCATGGTCTCTGGAAACTCAGCTCCTCAAATGTTGAAAAAGTGTCTGAGGAAGCCCATGTTGTCACAAGCAGGATATGTTATCCTAGATTTGGAGAGTGATCCATTTTTCTCTCTTATGTGCATCCTTTTCTTCCCCCTCCACCAGATTCTGACTGGTTTCTGGACCACTTTGGACTTTCAGAGTCTGTCTTCTGGTTTTCCATCTTCTTTTTTCTCTGTGTTGCTTTCTGAGCAATTTCCTCAGTATGATTTTCCAGTTCACTAATGGTTCCTTCAGCTTCATCCAGTCTGCTCTGTGGCCAAAACATTGTACCTTCCTATTGCTCGTGGATTGGTTTTGGTGTGTTCAGGCTGATTCTGGGGGACCTTTGTTTCTTTCTTTACACAGGAAGTAGAAAGATTGTATAGAAGTCATACTCAAGTAAAATTCAAGATGAGCAAATCACCCATCTGACTAGAAAAGTCCTGTGGTGATTGTTTAGAAGATGGAGAAGAGATATTTAGGGGAGCAGTGTTCCTACTAATGCACTTATTGGGGAAATAGTCTAAATTACAAAAAGTATTTCATCAGCCTGTCTGAATATCTGTATCTGTTTCAACCATATCTGTATTAGACAGGGTTCTTTAGTGGAGCAGAATCAACAGGAGAATATATCTATATTAGATTGTCTTATACAACCAGAGGCTGGATAGTCCCACAATGGTGGACTGAAGGCTGGAAACCTGGAGGAACCAGTAGCTGTGCAGTCCAGAATGCTGAAGGTCAGAATAAATGTATCAACAATGTTATCCCAGTCTGGACAAAAGGCTTGGAAACTCCTTGCAGAATCATTGGGAAACATCTGCTTTGGAAGAGTTAAGGAGCAGGAGTCTGATGTCCTCAGAAGATCACAGAAGCAATCAAGAACCCATTCAGGAAGAATTGGACTCCCATCTGTTGCTGCTTCCTTGCTTTTCAGGAATTTATTCCATCCAAGCCTCCAACCTGTTGGACAGTGCTTCCCACACTTAGGATGGATCTTTGCTTCAGTTCATTATCCCACATGCCAATCATTCCTAGAAACAACCTCGTTGACACCTACAGAAAACTCTTAACCTTAGGTGCCTTCTTATCTCAGGGTATCTAAAGCTAACCAAGATGACAATTCAGAGTAACCATTACAATATTTTAAATAGATACCTAGGAGGTGGGAAACTCACCCAGGCATAATGTTTTGAGGGAGTGAGGACTTTGGAACCAGAGTGTGAGAGAAAGACTTGAGCAGGATGGCACAACTTCCTTGAGACCCAGTTTCCTCATCTGCAAAATGGAAACAAGACTACCAGCGTGTCCTTGATCTGACCTACGTCTAACTTCCCATTTGCTCCTGCTCTATCAGTGGGGCATCACACCACACTCAGGTATTCTTGCATATCCATCCCTCTAAGATCATTTATGCCCTGGACTTGTGTTCTGCCTAGAACATGCTTCTCCAGATCCTGTCAGGGCTGGGTGCGCTTCCTCAGTAATTACAGACAACAAGTTGGATCCTGTGTTCACTTCATTCTACCACTCCCTGTCTTTTCATTGGACTGTTCAATGTACTGTCAGTTAAAGCAATTCCTGATAAGGGAGAACTGACTTCTATGATTTTGTCATTTATTCCCTACACGTGTTAGAGCTTTATTGTCTATTTCCTACATGATTATGCTCATTTCTATTTTTTTGAATTTTGTAGCAAAATTCATATCCCTTTCATTAGAGCTGTCTGCTATTGCTATTTCCTTATGGTTACCACACTTGCTCCATTTCACATGTGAAAGCGTACCACTCCAATGTGGCTCTTCAGCAGCCTAACATCAATAGCATATAGAATGCTGCTCCTGGGGTTGAGGATTTTCCTCAGCATCAGAGCACTTGCCTAGCATACATATGGCCCTGGGTAGTTCAATCCTTGGCTTTGAAAAATAAGTGAAAGAACCTCCCCCTAGAAAAACAAGAAAACAAAATGTTCCTCCAATACTGTACCAGTTCCGTCCCCCCTCAGTTACTGATGTCAAAAAGTTACATGTTTATATATTATGCATAACTAATAATTGGGAATTTTGCCAAATTAATCTGTTAAATAACTAGAAAGCAAAAGTAGCGCTAGTTTTTCTAATTGTCAAGGATCAGCCTTCTCAGAGATCTATTGGTTTTTATTCAGCTTTGGATTCCTATCTAATATCTTTCAGATCACTCTAAAGGACTCCCTTAACAAATGGTAGGTCCAGCAGTGACCAACTTCCTCAACTTTTATTTATCTGCTTCTGTGGTTTGAATGTATATATCCCTCCAAAATTCCTGTTGGAACTTCAATACTAATGCAATAATATTGAGAAGTGGGGCCGGCAGGAAATGATTAGGTCATGAGACTCTCACTTCCTGGATAAGGTGTGCTCCTTTAGAAAATAGTCCCTGTCTATCATGCACTAGTCCCTGGTTCCATCCTCAGCAATACACACACACACACCACATTTATTATACTGCTTGTAAAGGTACACACCTATAATCTTTGCTACCCGAGAGGCTAAAAAAGGAGAATCAAAAGAGACAGCATTTTCAACAAATGGTGCTGGACAAACTGGACAGCCATTTGCAGAAAATTGTAATTAGACCCATATCTTTCACCTTGCACAAGAATCAAATCAAAATGGATCAAGGAGCTAGGAATTAAACAAGCTACCTTGCAACTGATGGAAGACAAAATAGGTCCAACACTTCAGCACTTGGGAGTAGGCAAAGACTTTCTCAACATACAAAGAAGTAAAGTGAAGGAAGCAAAGTCAAAAATCAGTGAATGGGACACCACAAAGCTAAAAAAGTTTTTGCACTGCCAAGTAAATAATCAAAATAGTCAAGAGGTTTCCTACAGAATTGGACAGAATCATGGGCTGTGATTCCTCTGACAGGAGCCTCATATTCAGAATCTACAAAATCCTCAAAAAACTCAACTTCAAAAACACAAACAACCCAATCTATTTAGCCAAAGAGCTAAATAGAAACTTCTCAAGAGGGGACATTGATCAAGCCAATGAATACATTAGAAAGTGCTCTAAATCACTATTAATCAGAGAAATGCAAATAAAAACTACATTAAGATTTCACCTCACCCAGTCAGATTGGCAAAAATGAAGAAAATAAACAATATAGATGCTGGAGGGGATGTGGAGAGATAAGAACACTAGCATATTGTTGGAGGAACTGCAGACTGGTACAGCTTCTCTGGAAAGCAGTGTGGAGAATCCTCAAAAAACTAGGGATGAGCCCACCATATGATCCTGCTATTGTTCTCCTGAATATTTTTTCAGGGGATTTAGAATCAGCACATTACAGTGACAAAGTGAAATCAATGTTCATAGCAGCTCAATTTACAATAGGTAAAGTATGGAAACCACCCAGATGTCCCTCACTGGATGAACGGATTCAACTGTGGTACATATATACCGTGGAGTTCTACTCAGCAATTAGAAACAATGATATTGCAGCCTTTGAAGGTAAATGGATGGCTATGGAAGAAATTATGCTGAGTGAAGTCAGCATAACCCAGAGAACCAAGGGTCAAATGTCTTCACTCATCTGTGGAGGCTGGAGTTAGACCCTGGAAAGAAGGTCAATTCTTAGGTTTTAAATCCGGGAAAGGTATAGTGACATACTACCTAAGGCATTTGGGCATTCATAGAGATGTATTGGGAAGGAGGGAAGGGATAAGGGTGGGTAATTGGGTGGGGGGGCTCTTGAGGATAAATCTAATTTTCAGAATTTATATATATATATATATTATATTATATTGTTTCATTAGAAGCATGTTTGATTGTTCAACAAATAAATTTCTTATTAAAAAAAAAAGTTCAAGGCCAGGTTTGTCCTTCATTGCTTCAAGTATATCAACCCACTGTTTTTCCAGGTTCCAGGAAATCCAAGGGGAAATCTAATGAGGACTTTATGGGGAAACCATAAGGAAAGCTCCCTTCCTCTCAGCCCCACAAATATTAATAACATGCCCAGTGGTGCCTTGGGGAACAGAGCATTGGTTTTAGTATCACAGTCCTTTTGACACCAGTCATTGTGAGTTGAAAGGAAAAGGAATTAAAGACCTAAAGTGTAGATATGCTGAGTTCTTTAGAAACCAAAGTTATTATAGATTTTCAGACTCAAAATGAGAAGCCCACTGAAGCATCCTAAAGGTTTTAATTTCTACACAAGTATATATCAGTCTCCATAAACCAGTGAAGCAAAAACTTCTGGAGCCCTTTCTTATTATTAAAGAGGAAAACATCCTGCAGGCCAAACAGTGAGACAACCACTATGAGATACACCCAGCTGTGACTCTCTGATCTCACAAGGAGCTAATGTGAGGGAATTTCAAACACCTCCTATATAAGCCCTGGGTATTTCTGGGATTTTTGTCCATAAACACAAAGGGCTCTTGGTGCATATATACTGGGAATTGAACCATTGAACTCAGGGACGCTTAACCACTGAGCCACACCCGCAAACCTTTTAATTTTTTATTTTGAAACAGGGTGTCACTTATTTGCTCAGGCCCTCGCTAAGTTGCTGAGACTGGCTTGGGACTTGAAATCCTCCTGCCTCAGTTTCCTGAGCTGCTGGGATTACAGTTATGTGTTTTTTTGTTGCTATTGTGGGGGTGGTTGTTTGGTTTTCTTTTTTCGCATTTATTTAGGCTAACATACTTAGTTGTAGCGAGAGTAGTCAGAGCACTGAGTTTATAAGAGTGTGAAACTCTTGGTGAGCTTTTCCTTTAAGGATGCCCTCATGTGTCATTATAAGATTGTAGGAACATCTAGGAGGACAACTTTGCCCAGGCAAAACTGGTCTGCCATATCCTCATGGGGAAAGGAGGTGGCTATGAAAGTACTTTAAAAGGTAAAGCTAAACTTATATCCAAAGTGGATATAATGAAGGCTGTGGTCCAACTATTTAATACTGTTGAAATCATTGAAAAAGTCTAACATGTGTTAGAGCATGCAGATGGAAGACAGCTACTGCACCACATTGCAGTGGCCACTGGCATGCAGAAGGAGGCCTGGAGAATGTCCAGGCAACGCATGTGCATTGGACTCTACTGCCATGAGAAAGAGCATCATGCACAGAGACCTGACAGATCCTGGAGGAAGCATCAAACTCTGCAACTTTGACCTGGGCAGCAGGTTTACAGCTAAGCAGAAATGGGACACACTCTTCCCCAGAATTCTATTGGTGGAGAGAATATGACAGCCCCATGGTGGATGTCTGGAGCCTAGGTATCCTGTACTTCATAGTCACAGGGTGCTTCCCATTCAATCGGACCACCTTTATGCAGTTGAAGAAGCAAGGTGTGACATTCCCTCTTACATTTCTACCAAAGTCAGAGTCATCATCAGGCAATTTTTGACCATCTACTCCATGAAAGGACCATGCTACACCAAATCATGGGATACCCATAGTTGAGCCAGGATAAGTATTCACTGACACATTCTATCAAGCCACTCCACAACCAACAAGACCTCTCAATAATGAAGGTCATATTTGACATAGGGTATAGCCCATACAGTGCCTAGGTATATTTGGTAACCATAAAATAATTTGATGAGGCTATGTCTACATATCTGATGCCCCAGCACCAGAAAACCCAGGGGCAGACTGAACAGTCTAAGTTAAGCCTGTGTATCTGGAGATTGGTCATTTAAATCTTTCTCAGATCCTTCCAGTCTCAATCGACCCACAAAAAGGAGGCCAATGAACCTACCCTTCACTCCTCTGCTCTTTTGTCTTTTTGCCCCGTGAGTATTAGCTAACTGTGGAGGATAAGCAGTCTTGGCAGAAGGGCAGCAGAAGAACATCTGCCTGCCATTTCCCTCTGCAGCCTGAAAACCAGAACCCCCACTCCAGCATAGGCCCCCAGCTTATCTTTTCATCTGCTGTCCCCACTCATCTGCCCAGTCCCCGAAAAAGCAGCAGTCCTCCCAGGGTACATCAGAAGAAGAAAACTCCCTCTCCACTGAGCAACCTCATGGTGTGACCACAGCATGTACCTTTGACAACAGCAAGGACTAGAAGGGAGTGAAGTGACTAGGCGGATTGTCATCTGTACTCTCCAAATACATTGCTGTATGCTAGCCCAAAAGATATTCACTGGGTTCAGAACCCAAGTGGCTCCCAATGAAAGGGGGGCAGGAGCAGACACTCTCTGTAATGAAAAACTGCCTTCAGTAAAAGTGGACAGCTGAGACATATTCAGAACCAAAAAGGCAGATCAACAGATTACAGAGTCTCACTCATGTGTAATAGCTGATGGAGGGAGCTGTGCAACCCACCCAGGACTTCTCCCCACGGAGTCCAGTCATGAGGGCATCCAGAGCCACCCAGAGATGAAGGGGCACCACTACATGGACCTTTCATGGAGTAGATGGTCAAAAATTGCCTGATGATCCCTCCCACTTTGGTAGAAATGTAAGAAGAAACATTAGACATGTTTTACCTGGGACTGAGCCCCCGATTTGCCCTTCTCAGTCCTTCCTCCTATGTTCCTGGGATAGAAGAAATGGTTCTTAATATATTTATGTTTCTCACAAATATTACAATAAAATTGATGCATATATGTATATATACACGTGCACAATTGCATAAAATTATAAATGTCCAAAAATATTGAGGATGAATGGAAATTTGAATCCTTGTAACTTCCTAGGGCATGGAAAGCCATAGGAAGGACACACTAAAGACTAGGGAGGGAGGTAAGCAGAGAAGACTTCATAGGACAGGTGACATTTGGGCTGGTGGAGAAAGTTAAGCCACACATTGAGAGTCAGAAATAGTAATAATGGGAAGGAGTTTTAAAACAGAAATGCCAGCATACAAGATATTTTTATGCCTTTCTTATGGTATTTATTCTGTTCTTATACTCAACTTTTGTGGTTATCTTTTTCACCCGACTGGATTGTGAGATCCTTAAGGTCAGGGAAGAACTTCATTCTCTCCATCTGTTTTGTTTTCTGTAAGGACTTAGAAATTATAGGTATCTCATATATTGGTTGGATAATAGATGGTGGAATCACTCAACAGTGAATGAAGCAAATTTAAAATACGATAGCGCATTTTCAGCAAAGGAAGAACCATACTTAAGAAATCTATACTTTTAGAAGTCAACCTTAGAAATCCATGAACCTAAGGCAGATTCAGGCTATGAAAAATGAAGTCCTACCTCTTACAAGTAACCACTATTGAAGGAGCTTCCTTCCCACCCACTATATCTACTTCCTATCCTTTAGTTGTTCAATCACATCATAGTTGGTCCAGGCACACTTTTCTTCCTGGGACATTTGCCTACCTTATTTGTGTCTGGTCAGTCTCACTCCCCATCTCTATTCCTATAAATGCTAGGTCTCACTGCTCTGCCTTCTCCAAGCATTTTGCTTCATTTTTTCTTAATTTCCTACCATTTGATGTATTTTTGGCTACTTCTGGTAGCTAGATCTATTCTTTACCTAGCTTGGCCCAGCTACCTGATTCTTATGGTGTTTCTGAAAGAATAAATTAGAATGCAGTAAAATAGGATTAAGAGTTGCAATTATTTATATTTTCAAAAAGCCTTTGACTAAATTATACACTAAGTGACTTTTCTTTCTAAAAACATTGCAGAACTAAAGATAATTGGCATAATCCAAGAGTGAGAGGACTGAAATAAATGGTCATTATGTAATGGAATGTTAATACTAGGATCTCCAAGATATTAGTATCTTCGCCACTCTTATTTAAATTGTTAGCCAAAGAAGTAGAAGAGGAAATTTCTAGTTAAATTTCTAAATTTGCAGATAATGGAAAATTTCTTCAGATGGAGAAAGATTACTTCTATGATGGACTTTGTAACAACATTAGTAGAAACCAAGAGGAGGTCAGAAGGTGGAGGTATATTTCAACAAAGCCAAGAACAAGGCAATTTCTTTGTGGGGGGGATCCATGTATATTTAAAGGGTACTGGATCTGAGAGTTCGCAAGAATTTGATAAGGGAACATAAGAGACAATAGTTCCCATTCCCTGGAGAGAGCTTATGGCCACTAGAGGCAAGAAGATATTGTAATAAGACAGAAAACATGGCGGCAACCTTGTACAAACGATAAATCTTCCCCCATGGAATAGAAGATTCCGCTCAGTCTACCTAACCTGTCCTCATTTTTATAAACGATGAAGTAACACTGCAAAACTCCAGAGAAAACAACTAAAATCATCAACAGGATGCAATATATGAAAATGAATCAGAAAGATTAGAACCATCTGGAAAGAAAACAGTTGAGAGAGGATGTGCTCTGAATCCTTTAAAAGATTATAGAGTGTAAAAAATGGTGTGTCACATAAAGTACCCACTGACTGTAAAGTATATATATGTGCAGTAGGAGCTAACTCCTGAATCTTAAAAAGTAAAACTGGAATCAATAAAAGTCAGTGCTTGTCAATACATGATACTTTGTTCTTTATTGTCCAAAAAACTTACTGTGTACCTGCTATGTGCCAAGCATTCACCTAGGCTCTTGGAATACTCAGATGATTGAGATGTGATGAGAAATTATGCTGAAGAGGGAGGGTTACAGAAAAATAGACATGACGTGGTATTATGAGCATATGGTAGTAAGAGAAGGTCACTAGACTTCGTAACAGAGGTTTTGATCTGAACTTTGATCTGAACTTTGAAGAGTAACTATGATTACATCACCAGGGAAGGTGCAAGGGAATGTTTCAGACACAGAATAAAAGTGTAAGAAAATACATGAGGAGATGGGGGCAAGTAGTCTGTTAAGGGACATGGTGAGGACAGGGGTAACTAAGGTAGACCTGCAAGGCAGGGTCCAGTCCAGGCCTGAAGAACCTCTGGAAGCAACACCAAGGGGTTGATAGATGAAAGCAACAGTAGTGTTTATAACCAGTGAAAAGCTTGATTGGTTTGGCATTTTAGAAATGTAAATCAGCATTGGTTATCCTGTGGGAGTAATGCAGCCTAGAAGAGAAATATCTATGTTCAAAAACATTTCCATGAATTAATAAATAACAGAAAATTAGAAGCCATGGGAGATCCCAAATCTTTTGAGGTCAGAAGCATTAGGATGGTATGACAGAATAATAAATGGCCTGGCTTTATTATTGCCACACACCTGTCAGAGCCTAAGCCGTTGGGAGGGACCAGTTTTCTACATCACTTGGTCACCTAGAACAAAGCCTAGTTGGGCTGGGTGTGACCATGAGCATAGAAGAGAAGGAGCCCACA
Source organism: Aplodontia rufa (assembly GCA_004027875.1). NCBI lineage: Eukaryota > Metazoa > Chordata > Mammalia > Rodentia > Aplodontiidae > Aplodontia > Aplodontia rufa. The sequence continues at coordinate 28,903 of PVKS010011157.1, forward strand.
GACAAAGGAAAAGCATTACCCTTTCCACTTGGAGCATTTGTGAGCCTGAGTGACCTTTGTCCTGCCTGACTATATTACCCATGAAATTTCACATGGGTACGTGGTTGCCTTCAGAACCTGTCAGAGCTGTGTTATTTATAAAGGCAGTGGAACAAAGTTGTTGAGAAAGAATCTACCATCTGGCAAAGAGGCTGGCATAAGGGTCCAGAGTAAAATAATTTGGATACTAACTCAGGACCCTTAGGAAAAAGTAGAACCAATCCATGTGTTTAGGGTATCATATAAGGGGTATTGCTAATGTTTACAGAAACAAGCTGTACATGTGCTGGGTAAATTGATAGCTGTAGAAAACCAAAGGACTTTCATTCTGTTCAAGAAGAGATTAGCATTTAAGAGTTTTCAGACTCAGACTGGGGGTGGGAAGTAGAAGTGATATGGTTTGAGAGGAAAATTTAATATGAGAAGTAGAGCTGGAATCAATGATAGATTGTGGAAGACAGGAATGAGAGCCAGATAGAACCAGTAGGAAACTCTTCCAAAAGATAAAATATTTGCTTGTGACTAACCTACCTTGTAAGTAAGAGTTTTCTGTTTATATCTCACAAAATGCTTTCACATTGTGTATTTCATATTCACCATTTTATTATAATCTCTATTTTTCAGATAGAAAAATTAGAACTCCATGAGGTCTATTTTAATCAGTTTTTCTGTTACTATAGCAAAATATCTGAGGTTGGGGATTCCCTGAAGAAATGAGGTTTACTTAGCTTACAGTTCTAGACGTTCAACAGCATGATACCATCATCAGCTCTACTCTGGAGAAGACATCATGACAGAAGGCTCATTATGGGTTGGGGCCATGCGTGAGAGGAGGAAAAGATCATATCACAAGACAGAAAGCTGAAGAGCGTCTGGGGTCCCACAATCCCTCCCAAAGACACCACACTCAATGACCTAAGGACCTTCTACTAGGCTCCCTCTCTTGAAGGTCCTACCATCTGTTAACATTGCAATGGTAAGGACCAAGCTTCCAACACATGAAATCTTGGGAACATATTAAACCGTAGCCAAACCATTGCAAAGGCAATGTCTCAGTCAAGTTTACATGGCTACTTAGCACTAGGCTGAAACAGAAGAGCAGATCTCTGAGCCCTATTTTTGTACTCCTTTCCCTACACTACCACACTGTGGTATGAAGTACCTCTGATTCCTCATGTTACCGGGCACTTAGGATTTCAGACCTCAATGGGTATCACTATTAATATGTCTCAGTATGAATAAGAGGACTATAATCAAAGGGATCTCTTGTTTCCGAGGCTGAGAGCAGATAGAAGACTTTGGTTGGTTCGCAGATAGCAGAAAGAAAGTCAGAAGCAACTGCTTTAAAGCATGTTGAAATTTCTGAAGGATAAAAGTATTCTTTCAAGATTGGAGTGGTTGCTCAGTTATTAAAGTGACTGCCTGGCATGCATGAGGACCTAGATTTAAACTCCAGCACCGCATATACAACTAAGTGTTGGAGAAAAAATATAAATAAAATTAATTCGTGCTTTCTTTCTCTCTCTCTCTCCCCTTCTCTCTTAAAAAAAAAAAAGTATTCTTTCAATATCCTGAAAATTGTGGGCTTAGAATAGACCTAAAGTTGTCTCACTTTGAAAAAGAATATTATTAATCTCAGACAACATTTATTAGTCACTTTCCTACTATCCTGCACACAAGGAAAGAACATTTTATTAGTGGGGGAAATGTAGCAAGCAGGAGAGGTAGGTGATCCAGCATCCCCTAGAAAGTCTTTGGCAGCAATGAGAATTTATCATCTAATAGTACTTAATACCTGGATCTCTGTCCGTAGTTTCTGTTCATGTCACTCCTTATGCTATGAACGATTCCTCTGGAATACTACTTATCATTAAATGTATGTAGATAGGGAACAATGGCTAATGGTGTCTGGTGATTGTCCTTTCAGAGGACCAGAGGTAGTCCTGCAATGATAGTCAATGAATAAAAAAATCAATTGTTATCACCAGATGCATCTTAACAGGGCTATAAAATGATACCATTTTAAGCAAAAGCAGCACTAATTTCCTCTTATTTGGCTGTAATAGACTCAGTGATACCATCTGCCCTACTAAGGGGCATCCTTTACTGCAGCTGACTCTCTACATTGAGAAAGGGGACATTTAGAAACCATTTTGAACAGGCACTGCTCTGTCCACACACACATACTTAGAGCTTTTGGTGCATTTAAATTGCTTTTTGCAGCAGTCGAAGGGATCAATAGCTCTTAGACTCTTTAAGGGACGAATAATATACAAGATGGACATTTTAAGCTCTTTAGAAAATATATTCATGAGGTCATCCAGTTTCCCTTGGTACCCAACTTTGCTAGTGACATTTATTAATGTTTTTGCAGCAAACAGGAGGTGGAGTTCTCCAAAGGCCCTCATCTCTGCTTTTCCAGAAAATATTGATTTTTTTTTACAAGAATTGTGGGGGTGGGGGTGATAAAAAAAAGAAATGCTCAAAGCAAAAAAAAAAAATCATACAGAAGAATAACTTAGCTCAAAGTGGCTTGACAAAGTAATTCTATCTAAATAGCTTTGTGCCACTTGATAGAGACAATTTCTCTGATTTTCTTTTTGAACAATTTCATAGTCTTCAGGAGAGTTTGCTTTAAGAATATTATGTTCTTAATGGTAATGCAAGACTTTCCACTGCATCTTTGCAACAGTGAGAGAGGACAGCTTTATGTTAATGTAGATTTGGAAAGCGATTTTAAATTCCAATTAATTAAGGTTAATTAATTAGATGTTTGATAAAACACTCAGATACCAGACTGGGGGGAAATAACTGCTTCTTGATGGCTGCTAAAAAAAAAAAAGCCTGAATCCATTAAAAGCTCAGTCTGACACAGAGGTCAGAAAGTATTTGAGAATATGATTCAGTTTGAAAGAAGTTGGATCTGGAAATTCATTCTCCAAAAAGGAAAAAAAAAAAGCACATAATTATGCTCTCTTTTGTTAAATTGATGTCTCGTAAGGCTTTGGATGGTAGAAGACTAAGCATGGTTGGATGGTCTCGGGATGAAGAGGGTTAGAGCTATCCAATGACTTGTGCATGTTAGAGACACCCAGGTGCCAGGCACTGTGTGGGGCAAAGAGACAAAAGAGGAAGAAATAGGTCCTAGTGTCTCCTCCACATGGCTTACAGACCTGAGCTGATACTGCAGTAGGAAGCTTACCAGTCCACAAAGGGGTATTTCTTCAGAATACGGTGATTTTATCATTAGTTAACATTGAAGGGTGAGTAATTTTCATATAAAAATCCAGATATGTAGATTATCATTAAAATTTTTTACATAAACCAACACTAAGCAGTGCTCTTGAATCTCCTGGAGTTTTGTAGTCATGTTCCCTCCAAATTGGTCATGTGTGCCCCAGTCCTCTGTCTCTGTACTCACCTATTATCTACCACCACTTTTAAAGGCCGTTGACTTTGTTATTGTGATTATAGACACACAGATTGGGAAAATGTGTGTTCAATGCATCACCAGAAGTCTGGGCAAGATGTATACTTGGAATATATCAAAGTCCTTGGTTAAGCTATTGTGACAGCCTTTTGTGTTCCCCACATTTCACCTGGTCTTTTGCTGAGATCATATCAGTGCCATTGAAGATCTCCTTTCTCCTCAAGGAAACTGTACACCCCTAAAATCTTTTCAAATCACCATCCATGATTCATAATAATCCCCCAGTGAGAATCCCCCCTGCTCCAATGCTAGAAGCTATAAACATCTGCCCACACACACACCCCTATGTTAGCCAGAGGTCAGGGGTGGGGAGAGTGAGCAGTGCTGCCTAGGTAATCCAGCAAGTCTCTTGCTCTCGGCCTAGCTGGCGATTTCTATCCGATAAGTTCCAGTTTAAACACCAGCTTCCTACGTGTCTGTCTGTGGTCAACCTGCTCAATTAAGCCACTGATTAGTTTCTCATTTTCACCAATGTTTGCTAAATGATCTCATGGTCTTCAGTATAGGGTAGAAATTTTTTATTATTATATTTAAGACTTTCTTTCCAACTGGAATGTGGACTCAGTAAAAGCAGATAATACAATTACCTTGTTCCTTACTATATCCTCTCTACCTGGCATAATGCTTTGTACCTAAAGGTTGCTTAATAATAAATGCCAAATTAATAAAACCCTAAAATACTGCAAAGATGAAAGACTTTTCCAGCAATTATGGGAAAAATGTCAAAGAATGCTTGTAGATCTCAACTTGCAGGAACTAAACCCAAACCCAAGTGTGTCTGAGCCATTCCATTCCTGTAGAAATGACACTCCAAACCTAAGTCAGTGTTGTGGTTAGGGCTACTTGGTCATATTCTTCCCACTTGCCACTGAAGATGCACTTTTTCTAGAAAGAATGAGAGTGTTTGTGTAGAAAATACCAACTATAAAAATGCCACTTGGTTTCAAATGATCATTCCCAGCCTGACCCATTATTTTCCTGTAGTGCCAGCTTTGGGATTATTTGGTACTTTGTAAATCATATAGAATGATCCAAGGAGTTGACACCCCACATACCCCACTGTTGCCTGAGGCAGAACTTTTAAATAATAGATTTTCTTCATTGGATTCAACTTGCAAGAGAATCACCACATAGTACTTTCCAAAACCTTCTGTACTCTCATGGAAAAAATGGTAAGAAGATTGGGCTGCTGTTTCAATAGAAACAAGCCAGTTTCCCATTTTCTCAAAAATATAATTTCCCCAGATGGAAATAATCATGTTTTGTTTCTGTTTGTTTGCTTGTTTGTTTTGTTTTACCCAGCTAAAGAGAATTAAGAAAGGGAGGGGGGAGAATCATGATTGTGATTCTATTTGCTTTCATTAAAGATTTCCTTTTAATTTTTCTAGATCAAAAGCTACTGTCTCCTCTTGTAAAAATTGTAGGGAGAGGAACCATAAAATCCGGTAATATTTTATTCCTTTCATTGTCAAAGACACTTTCCTTTTCTCTAATTTGAAATCCTAAGTAGGAATCTGCTACATTTCTTCCAATTCAATGTGTTTTTGGATGCTGTTGATTTTCTGGTGCTGGGCACCAACAAACTTATATGTGGAATTAAATGAACTGTTAGTATTCAAAGGAAGACAAAACCCCATGGACAGGGAACTGCAGGACGGTGGCTTTCTGTGAGGCTCTTGAGAGCTCCAGCAAGGGACAACATGAAAGAATGGAAGACATCAGAGAGCCAGTTTTCACCCAAAGCCTTCCGATTTCCTGTACAGGCAAAGATGGGAAAAGTCAGCGGGGAGGCTTGCTCAAAGCTGTATGAGAGGAGAGTTTATTCTGCTTCTAAGAATTAAAGATTCTGTCAAAGATCTCTGCTAGGCAAAGAAGACCCCTTGGTAAGAAGCAAGGATTCAGAAAGCCAGCCACCAGAGACATCAAACAGAAGAGCCAGCCTTCCTTTGGGCTAATATGGAACTCCACTTGGGTACCATTATCCCCTTCCTGACTGTAGGGCCCTCTCTCTTTGATGTCATTCCACTGACCCAAAGGCAAGCTGGAGCAGAAAAGCTCTTCCTGTAGAAAGGATAATTTTTAAAACATTAAATGTCGATCAGAATCTCCCCTCTTCTTGACTGATTTCCTCCTGAATAATCCTGTATTTTCATTTCTTTGGCGTAGATTGCATATACTCTCAAAACACATAATTTTTTAACTTTGAAATTGTCACAAAAATCCAATACATCTAGACCCTTGGCCACCTTTTGTAGTCAAGCAGTAAAAGAAATGACTTTTTTTTTAAGAGAGAAAGAAAAAGAAAAAGTAAAATTTTATTTAGTTTTTTCTTTGCTCCACTTAGTTGTATATGTGGTGTTGGGGGTAGAACCAGGGTCCTCACACTTGCCAGGCAAGCACTCTACTGCTGAGCTATCTGTCCAGCCCAGAAGAAATAACTCTTGGAGAGGAGTTTTCCCCTAAGAGGTGAATCTGGAAATATATGCATCTGGAAGATAAGCTGCAATGGTCTATATACTGTGCATTCAGAGCCTGTTGAATATGCCCCTGCATCTAACGAGCTCATAATCTAATTATCATAACAAAATAAATAGATCAACAAAATAATCCAAGGGGTAGCACATGCCTTTATGAAAGTGATATCAGACAAGTCCTAGAAACTTAAGCATCACTGAAATATGATGAGAAAAATAACAAAATGTGGAGAGGCAAGAAAGCACATATCAAAAATAGAATACAGCTGGCCATCACATATGGAAGGTAGGATTTGTGCAAATTTAAACATTAATCAGGTCGAGTCAGGGTACGGCATTGCAGGGGTGAGTCAGGGAATGGGGACGGAATGGAGTTAGAGAAGGAGCACACCCAAGCTACAGATTCATTCCTTCACGGAGTGTCCCCAAGAGGCCCTCATTCTGCCTGTTTATTACCATCCCTTGAAGCACTCCATTATTTTATTAGTTCCCATATAAATTATTAATTTGTGAGATCACTGATGCTGACTACCTCTGATTAGTAATGTCTTCTCTGGGAAGCGCTGCTGGAGAGACTTGAGTCTCCTGTGGCTGCCAAAACATTGAAAATCAATGTTCATTTCTTTTTTTTTTTTTTTTTTTTTTTGTGTGTGTGTGTGTGTGTATGTGTGAGTAGGTCTTAGAGAATGGGGCTTGTTCAGATGATGGTTGCCCTTTCTTGTGGGTCCCCATCAGATCACAAATTAGATTTCCGGGGGTAATATTAGGGAAGTTGCCTCAGGGACATGACTACTGGTGTTGTTTGTTATAAAGCAAGTCATAATAACTTGGCTGGGAGCAGAACATTAAAAGGTCGCCTCATTTTATCTTTAATATGCTTCCTTTGAAAAAAGTCACCTTGCAGCCACATTCGGAGAACAATTTGTTAGTGTATTTACCTTCTCCTCATTCAGGCTGAGCTTAGCAGTCAGGAGAGCATCACTTTGCAGGGTGTTTCAAAAAGCTCATAAAAGCTTCCTACAATTGCTTTTGCTTCCTTTAACAACAAATGCCTCCCTTAACTACTCGACTGCTGGTATTTTCTTTGGTGTTCCAAGGAGCTATTTTGCCTGTAATTGACAACAATGAATATTTGCCAATAACTCACTCCTTTTATGGAAATCAGAGCTGTAATAGTTAAAAAAGATACAAAGCAGATATGTAACTTGATGGGAGGAAACCAGACATTAAATGAAGTGGGGAGAGGAATTTATTCATTTTATAATGTATTCTTGCCTGTGTTTGGCATGCTTCCTTTGCACTTTTTCAAATAAGATTCAACTTACAAAATTAAACACCAGCCACCTGCTCTTGTGTCAAGGTAGAGATACCATGTCGACTTCACCAATCCAATGGCATCTTTGCCCTATAGGAAAAATAGTTAAGGTCAACACATGTGCAGCAACTGACCCCACGGGAATGAAGATGCAGCTCATGCTTTTTCAATAATCAGGTATCCCTGAGCCATCCACATCCCGTTGCATACATGGGTAGTCATGGTTTGGCAATTCATCTGAACAATTCTACAGACTTCTGAATTCCATTTCACCTCACAAAAAAAAAAAAAAATTTGGAGCACCTGCTACATGCTTAGCATGAAAACATCTAGTAGTGCTTTGAAAGCTGCCATCAGAAAGGTGTAGGTATATTTCTGGAATTTTCTCTACAGGTGATGGGCAAGGATCCAGCTTGAGGTTTTAACCCAAGTTTGGATTCTCTCCTGTATGTTATAAACAGCACCACCCTGGATCTCAATTGAGAGATGGACAATCCACTGGCTTCTCTAATTCCAGTGAGAGCTGCAGTCAAGATCTAGGAGGAGGCAGTCTCTTCCTTCCCCACACTGAGGTATGGCTGCCTTGGACCCAGAGTGCTCAGGGGCAATGAGACTCCTACTACCCAGTGGTCTTCTACCTGTGCATCCTCAGAGTATGCCATGGTAAACTTGAACTTGCTATATTAGGTTCTTCTTTTAACTTCTAACCACATGTACCTTGAAATTAAAAACCACCACTGTAAGTTAGAATTGTTTTTTATTTCAACAGATAAATTCACAAAGACAGCAAGGGGTTAATTTTTCTTATGTGAAAACAAATCCAGAGACGGACACAATGGCTCAAAGACATAGTAGGGATGAAATGTTTTGTGCTCCTGCACTACCAGTTCAGTGATTATCTGTCATCTTCATGGTTACAAAGTACCTCTCCCCTTCCCAGATTCAAATCCTAGAAGAGAGCAGAACAGAGAATGGGCAGAAATATGCAAGAACCAGATGAATCTGTACCCTTCCCTAAGACCCGACCCACAAATTTCATCCAGTGACTTCCATTTACCTGTTACTGATCAGAACTGTTCCATTTGGCCACCCCCATAAGCAAGGAGGAACTGGGAAATAACTGGACTCACTTTTACCCTAAACAAAGCCAGGGTTGCATTATTGAAGAAAATAAAGAGAAAGGTATTGGAAGACAGCATTCTGTATCAGCAGCCATATAGAGCAAGAATCTTTTCTTTCTTTGGATCCAAATTACAGCATGGACATTAATATATGTATTGCATAGGCCACAAATGAGAAACAATCACATTTCCTATAATGCCATCTACCAGCCTACCTCTTGCCTTTTTTTTTTTTTTCACCTCTGCTGGCCTTGCAAAATCTGTGCAGTTGGTATTTACTGTGGCCAAACCTAATTCATTCATTTATGAAGCTATCTCAGGCACCAGCAGAAGTCATAAACTATTCATCTCTGGAATGTTTGTACTGGAGAAGGTCACAGTATTGAGTGTATGTATACCCCAAGGCCCCCTCTCTCAGTTTGGGTCCCTTGTGTCCTGGGCCTGCTATTTTCCTTTAAACAGTGAAATGAGATGTACACAGTTCAAAATACATATTGACGTTTTCCCACAAGTCCCAGAGAACCCCCAGTAAGAAGTTTGGACCCTCTCTGATTCCCTGTTTCTCCTCTCCGTCTTTCTACTACTTTTGACATGTGCCAGTACCTACTGATCAGAATGGTTTCCTTTTCTTCACTGCTTCTTTTTTTAATTCAGAAATTTATTTGTTGAACAATACACAATCTTTTAACAAAAATATATATATATATATGTATTCTCTGGGATATGAACTTTGAAATGCAAAAAAAGGGGACATTTCCACTCCTCAGTCTCTCATTCTGAAATCCCAAATAGAAAGGGAGATTAAAGAAGAGAAGTGCCAGTTGTTTTGAGGAAAAGCAAGCCTAAATCCACTTCATACCCAACCTCTTTACCCACCTGCTCTTTGGAATGGTGTTGCATCTGAAAAATAGCTATGGTGTCCAGTGTTCAGAGGTGACTAAGTTGGTACACTTGTACTGACGAATGGACTTTGGGGTTGAGATTGCCCACGCAGCAAAAATTTAAGAGAGCTAAATCATAACAGATTCTATTAAAGCTTAAAATATTATCACATAGGAAAAAAAATATTATCACATAGGGTTGGCTATATAGCCCACTGGTAGAGTGCTTGTCTAGCATGCCTGAGACCCTGGTTTTGATTCTCAGCACTGCACAGATAAATAAATTAGCATATTAAATCAGAGCTCCAACTTTGATGAATATAATTGAACCAATTTAACATATGGACAGTGAAGTTTAATAAAATCAACAGAATAACTCAAGCACCCCAAGCCAGGTCACAACTGATATTTACTATCTGCCCAGTCTGTAATTTCATAAAGCAGAATCCGTTTTCTCCTGCTTCTCACCCCCTGACTAGGGCTCCCTCCCCAGGCCACCTTGCTGCCTGGCTTTTATCATACCTGTCCATGTTCCCTGGTGCTTCCAGCTGCGTGCCAGAGTCCTGGGGCGCCCAACTCTCTTCCTATGATCCTGCTACCACACCCAGGCCTCCACTTTTTAAAGCAGGAGGGTGACAGGAAGGCCTCCCTCCTCTACACTGCACACAGGCCCACTTGCTTGACCTGAGTCTCACTTAACGCCATCAGTGATGTGCTGTGCTGTGAAATAAACCTTTTTGCTGAAGGTTGATGGACATCATATCCCAGCAAGCTCAGATATTCTGCCTAATAAAGGTCTGCATCCACCTCTGCTGCAAAGGGTGCTCTGCTGGCCACCTTATGGGGATCTGCAGACCCCACAGCCATCCTCCCACCATCTCATCCATTCTCCATTCTAGCCACAAGCAAAGAACCCTAAAGAACTCTACTCTGCAGGAAATCTCTCACCCCTCTCCCCAACTCCAACACATCTCAGCAATCTCTCTGGCCCCAGGGAGAATACATTTTTACTTTGTGTAGTTTTATGCAAACAACTGAATGTCCACATTTTACATGAGACTAAAGGCTGTGTCTTTTATGATACAAAACAAACAAACAAACAAACAAAAAAGAAAACCTGAAAGCTGTGCTCCTAAACAATAAAACAGCTATAAGGTAAGTGTTGTTACTCCCCTAGAATGGAACAAAGCATCTATATCAGCTCTTTATTTATTTAATAGTAAGTTCCCCTTCGCTGTGCCTGCCCAGGAGCCATGACAGCATTCAGAGCCCTAGATTCCAATTCAAGCATTGTCACCCATAGTAGACTTTGGAGCAAATGTTCCCATTTCTCTGGGTCTTATTTGTGTGAGTAGAAAAATGTGAGTAGAGCTGAATTATCTCTATGACCACCTCTAGCGTTCAAATTCTAAAAATTTTTTTCAAGGCTTGATCATAATTGAGAAATCAGAAAAAAAAAAAAAATCAAGAGTCCTGGGTCTCAGAGAACATTCCTGGCTTGGGAGTAAGGCTGGATTTGCGTATGATTCCCCTGGGGCAGTAGGGCAGGATTAGAGAGTTGAAACTCAATTGAAAACAAAGCTATTTCAGCAACCTTGGATTCCAGCTGAGTAACCCAGCAAGCAGGCTTCTAATAGGCTATGCTGACCCCATGGAGAGTTGGCTTTGCTCCCTAGGGGTGATATTGAAGAGCTCCTGCCTTATGGGCAGCACAAGCAGGAATTTTATTATTATTGGCTTTGCAATTTGTTCTCATTTTCCTGTCATTTGCCTTAGTGGCTGTGGATCTCTACATTAAGATTTCGATTCCTGCCCCTGGGGCTCCGTGTTTTATGAAGATCGCTAGTGTTTGCCGTCTTTATTAAAGTTAGTGTACAGTCCCTGGCTGCTGTGTTGAGCATAATCAAATGTCATTTATGAAGTCCTCCTGCCACCGGAGGAATGAAGGAAAGCTGTGCAGCCGACGCCTGAGCAACTCAAAGAGACAGACAGCTGCAGCTGTGGACGGTCAGGTGCTGATAAATTACGAGGCTGAGGCTTGATTATTTCTGACCCTGGCTTGCCTGTTGTGAGTTATAGGTCACTTATGTCTGTTCCAATGAGCTTCTTCCGGTTGGGAGTGTCAGGTGCTGCCTGACAACTGAGCTCTACTGCTCTTCCTGCGTCTTTGGCCTACAATAAGCAGACCAAGGGAGGCAGCACACTGCGGCAGGGGAAAGGGGCAGAGATTCTGGACTGGGCTCTACCCGCTGCTCGGTCTTTCTTTTGCTGTGTAACCCTGGCAAATTCATTTCTGGGCTTTAGTTTACTCCTCTACAGCGTTAAGTTTTAACCAAGTAATCACTAAGGATCTTTTCACTCTAAACTGTTCTTTGAGCCCTTGATGTAGTATTTTTCCCTGGCTGCAATTTGAGTGCCTGGTTCCTAACTTAAATGAACACCCTACTCTTAAATCTCCCTTTCTGACTATGGTATCACGAACTCCGTAACTTCAGTATTTGATCTTGGAATGATTGCTACCTACTTAGTAATGTTTCTTCCAAGCTCTTTCTCCTCTGGCTTCTGATACTACTGTTCCACTTCAATGTTCTTACTAGAGTCCCTAATAGCTTTCATATTGCAAAATCCAATGGGCACATTTTGGTTCCTTCACTTCCCTAATATCTCAACAGAATCTGGTACACTTAACCACCTTTCTTCCTTCTACACAAACCTTTTATAGAGAACATCACCATGCCCTGTGTTCCACATGCCAGACATTGAACTATAGGACTTGTTTGCACAGCTGGATTTTGATCGTGCTTTGGCCCCATGCCTTCTTTCTATGTTCCTATTTTTATGAATGGAAATATTTGCTGTTATATATTGGAAACATGTAAGTTTATTTATTTATATTTTTTCAGGTGCTCATGCTAAGAGTTTGCCATGAATCTCAGTGGAGACTTTGAACTTGAAATTTGGGCAATCTTGGAACTGTTAAGTCTATGGGGACTCTTGAAAAATGGACTAAATGCATTTTGCATTGTGAGATTGTCATGATTTTGGGGGGGCTAGGGACAGACTGTTATGATTGGATGAAAAGTATCCCCCAAAATCTCAATATGTGAGGCAGGGCAGGAAGGCTAAGGTGAAATGATTGGGTTATAAAAGCCTTAACCCAATTAGTGAGTTAATCCACTGATAGGTATTAAGAGGCAACTGCATGCAGGTAGGGTGTGGCTGGAGGAGGTGGGCCATTGGAGGCGTGGTTTTAGAGTATATATTTTATATGCGGCATGGTGTCTACCTCTCTCTGCTTCGTGATGCCTTGAGTTGCTTCCCTCCACCACCCTTCTGCCATGATGTTCAGCCTCACTTGAGCCCTGAGGAATGAATTCGGCTGTCTAAGGACTGAGACCACTGAAACCATGAGATGTCCAATAAAACTTTCCTCTTAAAATTGTCCTTGTCAGGTCTTTTAGTCACAGCAACAAAAAGCAGACTAAAACAGTGATGCTATGAATAAATCCTCTTGACTGTCACCTAACTTCAAGAGGAAGACGTGAGGTGGGAACACTCCATGGCTTGATATGTGGGTGTAGCTTGGGGATGCTGCAGTGGACTGATAGCTTACTCTCATTCTGGAAATCTGGAGAAAGATAAGCTGGCTAGCAGCTCTGGTGGTAGAACTAAGTGTTACTCCTGTGTTGACAAGCTCAAGGTTTGGCAGATCAAAGGAGATACCAAAGAGTCAGATTTGGAGTTTTTAAAAATGCTTTTACAATTAGTTTGCCTGAAAATGCACTGAGACTTTAAAAGTGAGAATGTGGAGGTGGAACATGGATTTTTAAGGACGTTGGGACAAAGACACATATCAGAGTGAGGAAATTGAAGATGAGAGGCTACCGATGATGAGAAATCTCCAAAGAACATATAAAAGAGCCTCATGAAAGGAAGCCATAGGTATAAACATCTCTCAGGCTATCGGGCCCAACAGTGCCTGTGGAGAAAGAATTTCTCTTTTCCCTTTGTCTGTACCTGTGTTCCTACACCTCCCGTGTTCTACACTCCATTTAAACCTAGAAAGGTCAGCTAGAACTGGAGAAGAGACCAGAGACCACTCCATCCTTCCCAGAGCTCAACTTCAACTTGCAGGAGAGGAAGTGGAAAAGTAAAATTTACCCTTCTGATGAAAGTGGAGACTTTGGTTATTACACAGCAATGGGTATTTTTGATTACCATACCAAGTCTGTATTTGCAATTAGAAGTAAGAATAAGACTTTGCCTTTCCTGGAACTGATCAGAAAAGATGTGCTATTTATCCTAGTGTGTATACATGGGAAGAGAAGGGTCACTACCACTGAGAGGATATGAAGGGAGAGTGAAAGATAAATATGAAAGTGCTGTCTGATCAAGTCCCAAGAGTCCTGTTTATTCACAGTAGCTGGTATATCTATGATTCTGTGAAGAAATGGGAAAGAGACATTTTATCTTAAGAGAGGCTTATGATATTTGAAGTATATTTGGTTAACTGCTATAGCAAATAATCTTTCAAAAATGTGCAACACAAACACACACAGAAGTTTTGTTTCTTGCTAGCTTAATGAATAGCTGCTAATTTTCAAGGACTAAAGGAAGTCTGCCATTTTTAGGACATGGATATTATTTACAGATGTTCTTGTTCCTGCCACCTAGAAGAAGACATGTACAAGATATGCTCAAGGAGTGTTTTCAGAGTCCAAGCCTGGAAGAGGCACATACCACCTCTGTCACCTTTCCCTGGCTATAGCTCCACCATACAGAAACAGGTCACAGCAGGTGACACAGACTGCCCAGAAAGAAGAGGAAAACATGGACTTCAGTGAGCAGTTTCTGCTGCATGGAGCTTTATAAAATTGTAATTATATGCTACCCTGATGCTCCCAGCCCTCATCAGCCTATGGATATAAACGAGATTACATTAATATTTATGTCCAAATTTGCAAAGATGTCTGTATCAACTGATTGACTGTAGTCCTCAATGCTCCCCATAATATTTTATGCAGGTTATTTGGGGAGGCTCCAGCAAGATAAATAATGATACATAATTCCATTAAAGTTATCTACTCTGACTTCCTTATAGCAACTACAAAAATAACACCATTAAGTGCAAACACTCACTGAAAAAATTCTGTATGTTAAGCACTGTTCTTAGTATTTTATGCATGCTTGCTAAATTAATCTTCAATTACTAAACCTGTTTTTCAAATGAGGCAAGGCACAGAGAGGTCAGGTAACCTGCCCAAGGCTGTGGAGTAAGAGAATGTCAGAGCAGAATACAAGCCCACTCCTCTGGCTCCAGAGCCTCCCTGCTAAGCCTCTGTGCTCTCTATCCTGCCAGACCTTGGTTGCCAAAATACTTTCTAAAGAAGCATGATGTCTATGAAAAGGGCTCTGTCATACTCTGCTTGGGCTGCCATAAAAAGAATATCATCCACTGTGTGTCTCAAACAACGGAAATATGTTTTCTCATGATTGGAGGTTGGGAAGTCCAACCTTATTTTCTGGTGAGGGCTCTCTTCCTAACTTTCCAGACAGCTGCCTTCTGGCTGTGTCCCCAAATGACAAGGAGAGCAAGATCTCCAAGGTCCCTCCCTCTTTCGTACAAACAACTGGTTCTATCAGATCAGGGGCCCATCTTAGGATCTCCCTTAACCTCAGTGGCCTCTGTAAAGGCCCTGACTCCCGCACAGTCGCATGTGGTTAAGGTTGCTACATAGAACTCTGGAGGAGACAATCTGGTTCCTAGCAGGTATTCTCTTCTGGTGCGCCCATATATCCTAGATGTGCCTGAGATCCAGAAGTCCAAAGACAGCCCCTCTTCTAAATCCAGTCCTTCCCTTTTCTGACTGGACCCTAAGAAACAAAGTTCATGCTCCAAATTTTATGAGATTCCCTCCCATCAAAAACAAAACAAAACAAAACAAAACAAAACTGTTCCTGCAGCTCTGTTCCAAAGATCAATTCCAGCTCTGTATCTCAGTATTACGCAGGGGAAGCAAGCAGCCCTCTCCCTGGCTGCTTTCTCTTCTTTTTCCCTGTCTTTCCCTAATTTCCCATGCACAAAATCCCTTCCTTTCTGTTACCTCCCAAATAGTCTCCATCCCCACCCCAAGCATATTATTAATTCATGCAAAGACCATAAAGGAGGGATTGCCAGCCTCTGTATAATCTGAGTTTCCATGTGGCTAGACTGGTTCCCTCAGCCATGAGAGGTTCCAGAGGATCTCTCCTTCATGTACAGCCAAGTCAACCTATAAAGGTGGGTGGAGTTCGGTGTACAGCTTGTCAATCATCCCAGAGCTACAAATAAGCTGAACATAGGATTCGTCCCTCTGAGAGGAAATGGGGATTTACTAACTGGGTGACCCAAAACAGAAAGAGACAGGCTATCTCGGACCATCAAATGAAGCTGTCATGATGCAGACAGGCTTCAGGGAAAATGGTGTGTGTTATCTAGGCCACATAGCCATTATGTATGACAGCTGCATGTCCTGAATTTTCTAGGTCAGCCCCAATTTCAAACATTCTATCACCTTGTCAGACCATGTATCCCAATTTCATGTCTGGAAACTGTGGCCACCAAATCTTCGGGACACTAGATCAGCATATTAACATAGAGGGTGGAATCAATCCTAATGGTATTGATAAATAAATATGTTTCAGAAAAAATAAATCTCTTTTCAAAAGCAGAATTGAAGTTTATAAACTGAAACTGCAGAAGCCTCTAGAATGAGGACAATAATGACTTGAAAATCAGCATAAGAGTTTCAGCTGCCCTGAGAGAGGCTTTTGTGAAAGCAGATATGGCGGGATGCTCTTCTTCAGCAGATGGTGCAAGGAACCCTGTGGAAGAGCGCTCCCAAGACTGTGGCAGGCACCCCTCCTCCCCAAGTCAAGACAGGGTGAGCTGCGGGCCTGGGCAGGGTAATTAGACACAGACTCCGGAAGGGAGACCACGGCTCCACTATCAAAGTTGCACTAATTGAAATCTAAGATAGGCCAGATACCAGAATATCATGGTTTAGTGCCCATACAGGGACAGCTGGATAGAAATAAAGAAACTGGTCTATACCGCACTCGGAGTAATGTGTCATTGTTGTCTAACTGAACTGTATAGTCAAATGTCTGTGATTTACAAAGTACCTCTGCAGTTCTTTGTAGAGTTTGGTTTTGTTTAATTCTTCTAATTTATGTCCGTTTTTCTTTTCTTTTCTTTTTCCTTTTTTTTTCCTTTTTTTTTTTTTTTGGAGAGAGAAAGTTTAATTTTTCAATCTGGTTTTTGTTTTTACTTTTTTATTGTGGTGCTGGGGATCAAACCACTGGGGACCTCACACATGCCAGGCAAGCCCTTTGCCAGTGAGCTGCCTCTCCAGCCCCTCCATGTCTCCTTTTAAAATGCCAAATGTTATTTATTTTTGCAGTATTCTGCTTGGTCAGAATACAGACAGGGTTTTGGCCCTTGGAAAAGAAATTTTGTGGTACGATAAAGAGTGTGACAGGTTCAAGGAGATAGGGTACAGCAGAGCTCATATAGAGCAAGTCAGTGGGGGACCCACACTGAAGAGAGGGGCACAGGATAGGAATATGTGCATGCAAAAGGGCCAAGGACATCGGGATGCTAATCCCTTCCAGTTCCAAGCCTTACCTCAGTTCTACTCCAGCTTTTCTGCCCAGCGCCTCTTAAAGCTCTTTAAAATTAAATGATTTACTAGAACCAGCAATGTTTGGGCACATCAATTACTTTTTAAACAAATATAAAGTTCTCGGAGGAAATGATCATTTTCTTTGTTGTTAAATTTTCTATGCAAGGAAAAAGATCACAACTAAGAACAATGGCTTGATTTCTGAATAAGAAAGTGCTTCATGTTGTCTACTACCAATACTTCTTGCTTTAGGCAAAACCAACACCTGGGGTTGGTAGAAAGCTTTTATGCAATTTAGAAAAAGGTGATTTTGCCTCCAGGTAGTACAATCCTGTACCTGGGTTGCAGATTTGGGAGTGAAGCACAGACCCTGTTTACAGAATCACCTTGCCCGGTGCTCTTGGCAGCCATGAGGTGCAGCTCTACCCTCGGCCTCCCATACGAGACTCTGGTGTTCAGGATTATCAACTGGTCACAAACTCATGCCTTAGGCTTTGGTAGCAAAGTTTGCCACATCTGGAGTAATTTTAAACAGAATTAAAAACTACCTCACCTCCTTGGGCAGGTATATGCTTTTCAAACAGAGCACCCACAGGTTAAACAGTCTCACACGAAGTTCAGCTGTTTATCACAACCTCAGAGCCTTGAAGAAGTTTGATGAGTTTAGAGTGGCATTAACACAGATGCAACAGGGACATCAGGAATGAACAGGGCAAATTTTGCCTTCTGGATTCAGAACAGTTTTGTACAGGTGAGGAGGGATCCATGTTTAAAAAGCCAATAAAAATGCAAAGCTGTAGAAGTGTAAGTACCAAATGAGTGGAACTGAGATACGCCGTGCAAGTTCAGAGAAGGAAAGGAACATTATGAGCCAGAGGACTCACCAAGTATTCATGGAGAATTCAAATATGCAAAATGGGGAAAGGGAGGGAAAGAGTGATCTGTTTTGTGACAGCAGAGCAAAAATTGTCTAGTTACAGGTGCGGGGTCAGTGGAGTGCGAGGAAAATTATATGAATAAAGCTTGAAGGTCTAATGTCAGTGGGACCATGTCAGCGTACTTAGAGAAAAAAGAAAGTGATGAATATTGCATATGCATATCTCCGAAGTAAATATTTAAAAGACAACGCTTATTTAGAGAGCCAGCTTGATGAACTGAAAAGACCAGAGGCTTAGTAAGAGAGTAAACACAAGTTCAAAGTCTGGCTCCACTTCTGATTCATTATAGGGCCAATCTGTAAAGCTTCATGTCCCCATTTAAAAAAAAAAGAAATAAAAATGACAGTTTTCCAAGATAATTACAGAAATTGAATAAAGTATGGAATACACATAGTAGGTGTTCCATAATCAGGCCATCACAGTTTCAGAATCTTCTAAACATGAATGACATAAAATTAAAATAATGCCGTTTTCCTTGACTTGAAAGACTACCATAAATATCAGTAGTTTGTATTTTGTATCCAAAACAAGAAATTATAAATTGTAATTCAAGATGAACTCTTGCCAGCGTTCTTGGTTATAAACTTCAGACACAGATTCTGGTTATCTTGGGCAGAAACAAAGCTCATTGCAAGGTTATAAGGTAGCTGACCTGAGTTGGTTGGGAGGAGAGGATCAGGCAAATCAAGACAGGTAATGCATGACCAAGGTCATGCCAAAGGCAACTCAGCATGCAGACACTAACATCACCTCCACTGGACACTTGCTGCCATGCCACTGGACTGCTGCACCCTAGCATGTGCACCAGTGTGCCACTGACGGAGACTTCTTTCAAGCAGCTGCTGTACCAAAAGGTTCTCACTGGTCATTTGCATTGCTTTCTAGACACTTAAAGACCTGGTTGTAGCGTTTTATTGACTAGGCTTAAATTATATGTCCATTCCCCAGCTGCCAAGGATGGAGAGATAAAACATCCTCCTATTTTATCTTCTGCACATAGGAAACAAAGCACTTCTCCCATTATCTTGGGATTTCCCCAAATAGAAAAGGAGGTACAGATGACAAAATAATAAAATACAAATGTCCAATATTCAACAGCAATAAAAATCTATTAAATACATGCACACAGTTCGAAGAAGAAATATGAAGACCTGTAGAAGAAAACTATAGAACTTCCCTCAAGGAACTAAATGAAGTTGAAAATAAATGATGAGGGCTATCATGTTTCTGAAGGAGAAGCATCAATATTGTGAAGATGTCAATCCTCTCCAGATCTACAAATTCACTGAAGCTCTGATCAGAATCACAAGCGTTTTGTTCGTTCATTTGTTTAAGAATCTGAAGTTTCTGCATTCATCCCTCTGTATCCCCGGTGGATGGGTTCCCGGATCCCTTGCAGTTACCCAAGTCTTTAGACGCTCAAGTATCTTTTACCAAATAGTGTAGCATTTGCATATGATATAAACACCTCCTCCCACATACTTTAAATCATCTTTAGATTACTTACAATACCTACTACAATGTAAATACTCAGACTCTATTGTTTCGGGAATAAGAACAAAGGAAAAGTCTTCACATGTTCAATACAAATGTATTTTTTAAAATATTTTTCATCCAAAACTGGTTGAAATCACAGATGCATAATCCCCAAACATGGAGGACTAATTATGTATAAAATAAAACAAAGTATGCAAAAGAGCAAAGAAATTTTTGGAAAAGGAAACAAGGGGACACATGCCATGTTGTAGCAAAACAGATTATAAGCCTAAGACTGTGTAAGATGGCATTGACCCGGAAATAGATAGGTAGTTCAATGGAGCGAAATAGAGCTCAGAATCATTATACAAAACAACATGCAGTATAAATAAGAAGATGTTTCAGATCAGTGGAAAACAGAGGTCAAGGAACTTTTTCTTTATAGGCAAGATTGCAAATGTTTCAGACTTTGTGGACCAAAAATCTCTATAACAGCTACTCAATTGCCTTTGCAATGTCAGAGAAGCCATAGACAACACTAAACAAATAACTGTGTTCCAATAAAACTTTATTTACATTATGTACAACCTTAATGCACTAATAAAAAGGGTGGAGAAAAAAAAACTTTATTTACTGTGTAAGTACTAAGATGAATTTGCCTTGTGGATCGGTTTCCCAGAACTTTCTATAGACTATTCAATAAATGGAGTTAAAATCAATAGCTAGTCCTAGGGAAAATATAAATCTAGACTTATGTACCACAAAAATAGAATCAATTTAAATTAAACAGTTAATGTAAATATTAAAACTACAAAAGTATCATAAAATGTAGAAAACAAACAAACATAAAAAAATGAGAGATATGATTAAATAAAACTCTAAAATTTCTATACTCAGAAGATCATGCACAGGGTATAACACCAGGAAAGACTAAGAGAAAAATAATTGCAATAATCATATAAAATAAAGGACTGTCAGGCATGGTGGTGCACACCCATAATCCCAGTGGCTTGGGAGGCTGAAGCAGGAGGATTGCAAGTTCAAAGCCAGCCTTAGCTACTTAGCAAGACCTTCAGCAACTCAAAAAGACCCTGTCTCAAAATAAAAAAAGTAAATAAATAAATAAAAAGGGCTCAGTTAAGCAACCCTGGGTTCAATCCCTGGTACCAAAAATAAAAAATAAATAAATAAAATAAAGCATTAATATCCAAAATATATAACTTACAACTACATATTTATAAGAAAATGCTAAATGAACCAATACCAATGAATGTATAACAAATATGAATAGGCTATTCACAGATGAAGTCAAATATCTAAAATGTATGAAAAGTTATTCAACCCCAACAGTAATGAAGAAGAGGTAAAATGAAGATATATATTTTTTCGTATCAGATTAGCAAAGAATGAAGATGTTAGAGGGGATAAAGACACAAAAGCAGACACTCATGTGCACTATTTATGAGAGGATGAGTTGGTAAAAAATTTCCATTGGCAGTAGCATCTAATATGATTTTTAAATGCGTACCCTTTGACATAGTAACATTGCTCAAGAGGATCAGTTCTAAAAACATACTTTCAAATGAGCACAAAGGTTTCTTTTTGTATAAATTTGCTATAGGATGTTTGCTTGCATTGGTGAAAAATCCAGAAACACTGATTGGAAGACTAAAAGGGGAATGACTATGAATGAAGTAGATCTATATTTGCTGATATGAGATATAAATCTAAGACAAAATAGCAAGATGAAAAAAATACAAATAAGCATATTTAATATAGCATGAATCTATAAGGAAAAAAGTATATACATATAAATAGAGGGAATCAACTTTTTAAGCAGGTCTAGAAAGAATTCCTGCAGCAGTGATTACCTGGAGCAAAGAGAGCACCTGTGGGAGGTGGAGGCGATGTTTTACTCTCTGTGTGTCTGTCAGTGCTGGATCCTTCCCGAGCTCTGCAGTTTAGCAGGGAGGTTTGATGCAGGGCCCATCTCCAGAAGGCATATCTGCTTGAAAGCCCCTTGCCCCTTCAAGTTCCCAGATAGCTCTTCCTCGCATTAGCCAATGTGTCTTCTCTTTTATACCTAAATGCATGTGCATTTTAAGGAAATATTTTCATGTTTTAATTTTTCTCATGACTGGTGTTGTGAGTTGAATTGTTCCATTCAAAATGATGTGTTCAAGTGCTAACCCCCATGCCTATGTACATGCCCTTCCTTGAAAATAGGGATTCTCAGGCTGGCGAAGTGGCTCAGCAGTTGAAGCACTTGCCTGTCATGCGCAGGGACATGGGTTTGAACCCCAGCACCACCTACACATCTAAGTGTCAGAGAAACAAAGGCCAGGTAAAAAGAATTAAATTGCTTTTCTTTCTCCCTCCCTCCCTCTTGTTTTAAAAAAGAAAATAGGGATTCTCCATGTAATCAAGTTAAGATGAGGTTACTCCATTAGGGTGAGCCCTACAGAAGACAGGAAAAAAGATTTGGGCACATAGACACAGAGGCGACCATGTGATGACGGAGGCAGATTGGCGCAATCAGCCACAAGTCAAGAGGTTCCAAGGATTTCCAGCACCTACCAGCATCCCTGAGGGACAATGGGCAGACTGTCCCTCAGGGTCCCACAAAGAGCCACCTCAACTGGCACCTAGATCTCAGACTTGCAGCCTCTTGAGCTTCAAGAGTGAAATGTCCATGTTTTAAGCACACAGTTTGTGGTGATTTGGTAGAGCAGTCCAGGGAATCTGATGAAACAGTGTTGATCCACGCTGTGTTTTGTGAACTACCTTCCACTGTTTGTGAGTGAGTTTGCGTGTGGGTGTGTATGTGTGTGTGTGTGTGTAAGGAAATAATGGAACCAAAGAGGTGTGCCAGTTGATAGAACTGAAGGATGATACTCTCCCTGTCATGAGCAGGGTTCAAACACAGGTGATAACTGCAAGTTAGGATATTATATGGGAGATTTTGGCACTGAAATGTGGCTCAGAATGACTTGCTCAAGTTCGTAAACCCTAGGAGTCTGTGAGTCTCTATGGCAAAACAGCATTGTGCTTAATAGCAAGGATTTGGAATGGAAAAATGATCTGGACTAGAATCCTAGTCTCGACTATATATCTGATACTTGATCTTGAGAACATTTCTTAATTGCTAAGAGCCAAAAAAGAATGTTTCTTTAGTGAGTCAGCATTCTTAGATGGAAAAATTGAGAACTGCTAATAATTTAAAGAGAAAAAAAACATAGTCATGGTTGGGGCTGTTATGGCCCTAGTGTGGGAACCGCGCACGATCCCACAAACCCCTGACACCAGCAGAATGTGCATGAGTGCACGCCTGCCAGAGGGACTGACACACTTGGACATAGACCAAGAAGAGGATGCATGTGGCTCAAGGACATTAGACGTTGTTCTCAGCCTCGCAAATGTTCTTAGAATATTACAAAGTTTTATGTTAGAAGTTCTTGTACTTTTGATAAGATGCCTTGTGACTGCAATGTAAAACTGCTGATATGAAATACAGGATGTGGAAAACTATATAAGGAGAGCTGTAAGCAATAAACGGAGTCTGAGTCTTAGTCTTAGTCTTTGTCTTTGTCTTTTAACCCTGAATGTGTGTGTGTGTCATTATTGTCGCTTTGTTGGATGAATGCAACACCCTAGTACTAATTTTTTTCTAATTTTTGCTTTTCCTTGTCAATATATGATGTGAACTTGTCTGATTGATGTAACCTGGTTCATGAGCCCATGCCCAAGCTGCTAGAGAGCCTAGAAAATTAAATAACAATAGTGATCATTACTTAGCCTTTACTATGTGATAGGCACTACTCTGTATTTCTACATATTAATTCACATAATTTTCACAAGACCTCTGTGAAGTTAGTCTATACCCCCATATTCACTGTTGGGGAAACAGAGGCACAGAAAAGTCAAGTAATTTTTCCAAGGTACCCAGATAGAGGTGCAGAGCTGGGATTAAACCCTAAGTTGTCTGGTTCCTGATCATGGCATCTTTGGGAAATGTTTCTGCTTATTACCTATTTTTTTCCAATGTGTACAGAGAGAGTCACTGTCCACCAGGAAAAGCAACTGGTTCTTCAAACATAGCTAGGGAATTCAGATTCTGAATAGCCATGTTTAAAACAACGAAGATGACAAATGTCCATTACAACCTGTCTCTTGTTAAAAGAAAGTGATGCCCATATAAAGACCCACACTCCACCTGTGGAAGGTGAGTCACCATGTTATTCTTGACTTCAATCTCCTGCCGCTCACCTTCTCCTTCCAATTCTCTTCTTCTCCTAGTACTGTTCTGCAACTCACTCACTCTGCAACTACAGGCAAGTGGCTTCACAGGTGAGAGCCTCAGCCACCCCACCTATAAAATGGAGTTGGATTTGAAAAGCGGAATAGTTTTGAACTGCATTATTTTAGAAGCCCTTCCATGTTCAAAATATTTCCAGCTTGGACCTGAGTCCCTGAATCCCAGTCCCTTCTTGGGGATTTCTATAATTCTTATCATCTATAACTCACAATTTCACTCCAGGTTACAAGCTACAATCTATTGTTCTATAATCATTTCCTGTTGTTTCCTCTCCAAAATGTGTTGCATGAAATGGCATTTCAGAACATACAGTGTTTTTTGGAGAGTAGATTGATTTTATACACACACACACACACACTCCAGTGTGGCATTCTGATGCTCCGTCTATACAGTGTAGTACCAGACCTTACAGCTATGAAAGAAAACTATCTACTCTCAATTGCTTCAGAAAGTCCTGTAGTCCACAAGATGACAGAACTCTTGCTCTTCATCACCACATGAGACCTGAATAGCTTTCTGGATGCACAGCCTCCAAAGCAGCTTCTGGGAGCCCTGTCCCAGCATCCTCCTCCATCATTCCTTCTTATTTTTCATATTTGTCTTGAGTTAGTCAACCACAAGAGGTCCTTCAGTCCTTATTTCCAGATGAGATTCTTGTAGACATTATATTTTATACTTTGGTCACTCCAACTTTTCTTCGAACTTTACAAAGTTTACTTCAAAGGAAAATAAAAAGGAAAAAGAAACTTTCTTATGCCTTCATCTTTAATCCCAAAGGTGTTTCTCTGTTCAGCACCTTTTAACTTGCATTTCAAGCACATCAATTGCATTTACTTTATTCTATGTCGCATACTGAGATTTTCAAAGGCTCTGTATTCACTTTTCATATTCAGAAAAATATCCATCTTTCTTACATATCATTAAATAATTAACAGGGTAAATCCTCACACATAGGAATGACCTTCCAAGCAACACAGTGTAAGCCCGTTTACAGATAAAAAACATGGGGCTCAGAGAGTAAAACTGCTGGCATTTAGGTATAGGATTAGGATGTGGTCTGATCAGGTTATGACCCTGAATTTTCAGCCTTTCTGTTTGGCTCATATACTGCCATCCCTCATTTGTTCTCTGACATCATGGAAGGGCAAGATCATGTCTCAGCGTGCTGACCAATGCATAATCAGGACTCAGTTGGTTACTCTGCAACATACCCTGGGATCACACAACTTCAAGACCTGTCATCTCAACTGGGTCTTCAGTGCTGCCCAATAATCCTGTAATGGCCTCAGATTCAGTAATCCCCTTGACGATATCTCCCTACTCTCAAACATGACCTTATGTCATTCTGATGAAGACACAAGCCACTAGGTAATTAGTGCTCATTCCTTCTCTGCCACCTGTACATACACCTGCCTTCTCTTGTACCAGTGTGATCCTTATTCCTTCTGGTCTGCTATCTAAGCCTAGTTTCTCTATTAGTATATTAGATCTCATTTTCTTTTACCTCCTCATAAATATTGCTCCATCAATTTCTCCTTCTCAATCTTATTTATTCAACTCCTCTGCTTACAATAGTTCTTCTTTCTCAGCGAAAAAACACCCTCAGGTCTCTCCTACTGGGATAGGAAAAAAAAAGCACAAATCAAAATATATATACCTCCTTGCCCAATTTTCCTACCTCTTCTTTCTCTTACTTATGTTAAAAGTATTACCTGCATCTGTTAGTTCTTATGTCTTATAATTTTTAGTTTCTCCCATTCATCATACGTCTTATAATAGGGTTTCCCATCAATACCTTTCTCCTGATATGGATCTTTTATAGGACACTAAAGCCCTCCATCTCATTAAACACTACCTCTGTCTTTGGAAGCACTAACCTATAGAATTCTTCCTTATTAAATCTTCCTCCCTTTTTGGCTTTCTGTTGACAACACTTTTTCCAATTTTCCATCTAAACTCTGGAGCTCTGGTCTCTCCTTTGTGAACTTCATTCCCATCCTAATTCTTCTGTCTTTACACTCATTAAGTGGTCTTATCTACAACCACCTAGGAAGGATGAATCCAAAATCTGTGTATGCAGTACAGATTTCTTCTGAGACCCCTATCATCACCTGCCACAATGGAGTCTCAAGTTGAAAATTCTTCCAACCTTATATTCAAAATATCTTAGAAAGAATTAATTAGTTTGTCTTTGTTACTGCCCTTTCCATGTGCTGCTCTGATGATACTCACAATCTTGGTGGATGTCACTGCCATACAGATAATTTCCTAAAGGAAAATCTTTGAATACTTCTTTTCTTTCATCTTACACAGAAACAATTCAAGTCTTTTATATCCTACTTCTTAGATATCTTCTTAATATATCTGCCTTCCTGTCTTAAGCATCTGTTGCTGCTTTATTCTGGATCCCACATGGATTACAGCAATAGCCTCCTAACTCATCTCCCAACCTCCAGTCTGGCCCTTTCCAATGCATCCTCCTCCCCATGGACAGACTAATCTGTCCAAAATGCAAATCTGATCCTGCCACTCACCCCTATTAAAATCATTCAATTGCTCCCCTTAGTTTTTAAGATAAAGTTCAAACTCCTTAGCTTAGCACATAAAGTTCTTTGCAATGCAGTTTCTGAATAATTCTCTAGTGTCTTCCTTTCTTACCCCACTACTCCACTGTTCACATCCCTTATGCTAGCAGTATTGAAGTACTTGCAATTCCCTAAACTCAGCGTCTTACTCCATTTAGGCTGTTGTATCCAAATGCCTGAGTTTGGGTGATTTGTAAAGAAGACATTTATTTCTCACTACTCCGACAGCTGGGGTGGTTGTCTGTTTAGGGATACCGTTCACTTCCGAGATGGAGCATTGATGCTGCACGCTTGGAGAGGACACGTGTGGTGTCTTCATGTGACTGAGGACACAAGGCATGTAGAACCTAACCCTGCACAAAGCTTTTCTTGTGAGGGTCTTAATTTCTTTCAAAAGAGAGATCTCATGGCCTATCTCTTACAGGCCTCACCTCTTTTCTCTACCACATTGACCATTATTCAACACCTAAATTTAGAAAGGGATACATTCAAACCATAGCACCCATCATGCCAGCTAATGCGTCCATGGAGGTGTGCCTCTGTGCTCTCTTCATGGAAGGAAGGAATGCCCTTCTCTCCCTGTCCCAATCTCTTATTCATTCAGGGTGCCCTCACTCAATGTTTTTTTATTTTTTATTATTTTGTTTTTGTCTTTGTTTTTTGAAACTCAGGGGTGCTTAACCATTGATTCACATCTCCAACCCATTTTATTTTGTTTTATTTTGAGACAAGGTCTAGCTAAGTTGCTTAGGGCCTTGCTAAGTTGCTGAGACTGGCTTTGAATTTGCAATCCTCCTGTCTCAGGCACCCACACTGCTGGAATTAGACATGTGCCACCACACCCAACTCTCACTCAATTTTTAAATTCAGATTAATGACCACTTCCTCCAGGTTATTCTACCTGATATTTTAATTTGATTTATATTAACTTTTCTCCACTCCTGTACAATCCCCAGATTATTTTTTTCCTGAAAGGTTTGATGAATGAATGAATTAATAAATAAATGCCTCAACTTTTATTCATCTTCCATTTCCATCACCTAACATGGATGTGTGCAGATAGTCAATAAATGTTTTTCAAACTAATTTTACCTAAAAAGTGCTGTTGTGTAATTAATCAGAAGTATAGTGTGCCTTCACATATTTCCCCATTATGTATCCTGAATCTAGTGTAACAGTGAACATAGTCCAGCCTAAAGAGCATTGTAGGCAGGTCTGGTTTGGATCTAGAGCTACACAGGGTATGGATTTCTTCTGCCTACCTCTAAAAAAAGTACAGAATTGCCAAGATAAGACCCGGAGCCCTTGAAGATGATATTCTAATGTGGTAAGAAGCCAACTAATGTAAAATAGTGGAGGCTTACTGACAGGTTCCTCCTGTTACCTTTCATGCATGCAGAGACTCTTGGCTATATGGATTTTGGGATCCAGGCAATGGGGGACAGTAAAGCCTTTCAATAAAAACACAATATGCCAGCCAGCTGAAAATCCTACCTGCAATTTCTTCTCTTCCTTCTTCGATCCCAGGGAAATATGTCAGTGGATGCTGTCAGATAAGAACAAGCCATTGATCTATAGGGCGTGAGGGAAGGCTAGAATATTGATGTCACAGATTCCCTCTATGTATAAACTGCTCCATAGTAAATGAGGTGCCGCGGGAATTCAGGCTTCTTGGTTTGATAAATACTTGAAGGAGTAAAAGTCACCTGTGCTCTCTGTCTTCTTGCTACAGGCCAGCACCTTCACGGCCAACAGCAACCTGAGCCCAGAAATCAGTGATAACATAAATAAAGCCTTTTCCTTATCTCACCTTAAATTTAATTCTTCTGCTCTATGTGTGTGTTTCCTTCGTGCACAGTTGACTGTGAGCAACCTTATTGGGTAGTAAAATATAAACAGACTGATTTGAAACACTTGGGTTCCAGCACCAGGTAACTAAATATTCCTTTCCCTTCTCTCTTGATGTTGCATTATCCTATTTGGACCAAATCAGAAATTGTACTTATTTCTAGACTGGGGAATTATTTTTTTTCTTTCATTTTTAGTTGTTATGCAATAATTACACATATCTGCAGAGTGGCATAGATTGAGGATTCTTTTTTTTTTTTCACCTAACCACTGAACCACATCCCCATTCCTTTTTGATTTTTATTTTGAGGTTGAGGGAAAGAAACTGAAGTTAACAGTCAGTTTTGGGTTCAAATACTAACCCTCCCACTCTTTCCCTAATCTATTTCTTCATTTACAAAATGGCATTAATAACACATATGACACATGTTGTAAAGATTAAGAGAAATACTGCACACAAATAAAACGTGGCTCTCATGTCAGAAATCCTCAAAGTCCACTT
>PVKS010011158.1:0-46659 GCA_004027875.1 Aplodontia rufa
GTTCAAACCCCAGCACCGTGTACGTAGCAAAGCACATACCCCAAGAGCTGCACACAGGTGCAAGAACCATTCTTACCTTTGTGCTAATGAGGGTGAGCAGTGGGTGGGGACAGCCCAGCTACAGAGACCAACAGCCCCACTGTCTTTTCGGGTGGCGCTGGGGATGGAACCCAGGGCCTCCTGCACGCCAGGCAAGCGCTCTGCCACCCGGATGCTCCCCAGCCCAGCCCCAGTCTCTCTGCCACTGCCAGGCTACCAGGCTGGGAAGTGCAAAGGACAGGGAGCTCTTCCTAGACCAGGCGCAGGTAAAATAAGCCAGGTGAGGAGCAGTGGCTCTGCAGAGCCCGAGAGCCGCCAGCTCAGCCTCCGGCCTGGGGTGAGCCTCTCCGTGCCTCGGTGTCCTTGCCTTCGATGGCAGCAGCTACCTCACACAAACGTCGAGGGGACAAGCATGTCCCCTGCGTACAGGGTTTAGAGGATGACCTGCCACGCATACGTGTCAAAGTGCCAGGCAGCGGGGTGGGGACCGAGCATGATGCGGGTCTCTGATGATGGTCTCTGATGATGGCCTGGTGCTCTAGACCCTAGCAGGCTCTGCTTGTGCCACCCATACCCCTCTAGCCTGGCTCAGGTGACAAGACCAACCCTGGAGAAAGGAGGTGCCCTGCTCTGCCCCAGCCAAGGGGCCTGGTTTCCCCTGGCAGTGCCTCCCTGGCCCCAGCCTGTCCCCTTTGCAGTCCAGCAGTTTTAGCTCAGACAGAGTGTGCGCCTGGCACCTGTGGCCTGACTGTCCTTGCCCTCCGTCACCCACAGGCTTGGGTGGGATGAGCAGCAAGCGGATCACCATCAACAAGATCCTGTCCAACGACAGTATGGTGCAGGAGAACCAGTACTTCCAGGTGAGGGCGGAGGGGCCCCGGCTCCCATCGCACACCTCAGGGGCTTCTGCAGAGAACGCCAAGGGCGTGGGGCTCCGAGCCACAGGCATCCGCACCCAAGGGCATCGGCAAGTTCCCGTGCTAAAGAGGGAGGCAGGGTCAGGGGTAACCGGGTCTCTTCTAGCAGAGATGGGAAGCAAACGGAAGATCAGGGAAGGAAGGCGGCCAGCAGCGCCAAAGAGCCAAGATCTTGGCTAGACTAGAGTCAGACTGTCTGGGAAAGACGCACCCCTTTAAAACCCAACAAAACCTATAGCCTTGCTTTCTGGGGCGGGGGAGTGTATACGAGTTTCAGGAGCTCACAGATCTTTTTATGCAGATCTGAATTCCTAAGCCTGAATTCCTTCTGAATTCCTAAGTCTCATAGATTACATCAAGACATAGAAACCAGTCATATGTATTTGAACTGAGTGTTTATTTGCTTAGGCAATTTGAAAGGACCAAGTTTTTAAGAAGTAAAACTCAACTCAAACTGGTGTAAACAAAAAGGCATGATTGGCTTGTGTCAGTGGAAAATCTAGCAGTGGTGTGGATTTCAGGCTCAAGTTGATCAGGGCTCCAGCTCCTCAACTCTGCATTTCTTGTTCTCAGCCAGTGCCCTCATAGGTACAGGACTGCAATACTTCAGGGCCCCAGACACACCCAGCACACCATCCACAGAGAAAGATCTTGTGTATGCCCCTCTCCCCAACAATTGAGCAAGAGTTTGCATTTTCCACTCTGATTTGGGCCACTCTGAACCGATTGCCTAGCCAGCGGAAGTGGGGATTCCATGCACTTTTTTGATCCATCCTAGGTCAATGCCCAGCTCTGACCCGTCACTGTCCATCAGTGCTGTCCTTCCTCCTGGGGTGGCAGGAGTGAGATACTGTATGGACAGCACTGAGACTAGGGCCCAGTGCAGAGTAGGTGCTCAGTAAGTGACAGCTGCTGGAATTGTTTCCGGAACCTTCCTCTGAGTTGCTGCCATCATTACTACCGTCCCTCAGCCCTGGCGGAGGGGCTCTGGGAGTCACAGTGGGTGCAGGCTGAGCACAGGAAGGCTCTCTGGGGTGCCAGGACCTTGGCCTGGTGCTGCAGACAAGGTGACAGAGATGGGTCCCTTACCTGCATGCTTTCCCGCCGTCCTCACCCAGCGCTGCCTGGACTGGAACCGTGACACCCTCAAGAAGGAGCTGGGCCTGACAGAGCAGGACATCATTGATGTACCTGCCCTGTTCAAGATGGATGAGCACCGGCAGGCCAGAGCCTTCTTCCCCAATATGGTGAGACCCCCTGGAACCTGACCCTCAGCCCACGCCAACTAGGGGCAGCCAGAAGGAGCCCTGACCGAGGCTGTCCAATCAGGAGGCCCAGGTCATAGTCCGGGGCCAGCTGCTGTGTGACCTCACCGCAGGCACTTGCCTTCTCTGAGATCCTCCATTCCATCCTAGGGACGATGCGCTTCTCCTGGCCCCTCCGGGGTACTGAGCGTCCATTACCTCAACAGACAGGACAGTGCTTTGCACGGGGTAAAAAGTCTTCATGCACAAGAGGGATTCTTGTTACCATAGAGATAACAAGAGGGGAGTCTCCATGAGGTAGAAAGAAGCTAGATCCACACCCATGCACCCACAGATACATGTACACACACGCTCGCGTGCAAATCAGTGTATGAACCCACGCGTGTGCATATCCACACACGTGTGTGTGTACTCACGTGAACGTGCACATGTGCACATTTTGGACACACATGCATACAAAGGCAGGTTTCTGGATTTCCACCTCATGAAGCCCTGCCCTTCATGACTTGCTCGGCCCTCTCTGTGACTCAGTTTCCCCATCTGTAAGGAGGGATCATTCCAGCACCTGCTTCACAGGACTGGGGAGAGGGTCCCGGCACGCGGCCCAGGGTGGACACACGGCAGGTGCTCACGCGTGGCTGGTCCCCACGGTAGGTGAACATGATCGTGCTTGACAAGGACCTGGGCATCCCCAAGCCGTTCGGGCCGCAGGTGGAGGAGGAGTGCTGCCTGGAGACCCACGTGCGCGCGCTGCTGGAGCCCCTGGGCCTCGTCTGCACCTTCGTGGACGACATCTCCGCCTACCACAAGTTTCTGGGCGAGGTCCACTGCGGCACCAACGTCCGCAGGAAGCCCTTCTCCTTCAAGTGGTGGCACATGGTGCCCTGACCGAAGGTGCTTCAGCTTCACTCCTTCCCCTGCCTGACCTGAGCTGGGGGCCCCAGTGGGAGGCCTACGGGGAGGGGAGCAGGGTGGGATTTGGGGTACCTGTGTCTTGCCCTCCCTGGGAAGGGTCTCAGTGTCCCCCAGTGAGCCTCACCTCTGTCCCTCCTGAAAATAGCTGGGCATTTGGCCACTCTATAGAGCCCTGGCACACACACACACACAAAATCAAGTACCCAAACCATGCCCAAGAATTCTTAGTCTCTATTCCAAACTGGAAGAGTGAAAGGGAAGGAGATTCTGGATCATGGGTTCTTCCAGCAGCCATGCCCTGAAGTTCAAAATCGAACACATGGAAAGGCCCCAGGCCTCCCTTCAAATTCGCCTCCCTGGTGTCTCCAGGTGGCCAACTCCAATCGTCCATTCCTCACCAGCGCTCAGTGTACTTTCTCCCTGCAGTGTGGCCCTCCCTGAGGGCCCAGTAATTGAGCTCAGGACCCTCCCTGGAAGCCAACCTTATCAGAGCAGGTTCCTCCACACTCCATGTGCTCCTTAAGCCTTGTCTTTCTGGAGGACCCAGGCTCCCCTATGCTTGGGGCTCTCTCTCCAAGACCAGCATCCGTGTGCCAGAGGTCAGGATATAAAGATGCCCCCTGTTGACTCGGTCCACCTTCACTTGCCAGTCCCCGATTCTGTGCCCAGTCTCTGACCGCCCTGCTCCCACAACCTCAGGTCCCTCCCTTCCTACTCCTGGCAGCTAGATGCCAGCTTCTTTGACACCAGCCAGATTCAAACCTTCCCCAGGGCATGAGAAACAACCAGATGCTGGACTCAAAGGTGAATTGACCAGCTTGTTGAAATTCACCAGTGTGTTCGCCAGAGACCCTCTCATTTAGACACGACCAGGTAAACTCCCTGGCTCCAGTGAAAAGTGTTAATTCAGCTTTTAAAAAGTTCCTTTACAGGATTGGGGATTTAGCTCAGTGGCAGAGCGCTTCCCTAGCATGCACAAGGCCCCGAGTTCGGTCCTCAGCCCTGAAAAAAATAAAAAATAAAAAAATAAAAAGTTCCTTTAGGACCAGGAGAATGAGTAAATTATAATTCCACCTTGAAGTTTAGAAAAAAGAACTGGCTGGGCACAGTGGCGCGTGTCTGTAACCCCAGCAGCTCAGGAGGCTGAGGCAGGAGGATCGTAAGTTCAAAGCCAGCCTCAGCAACTTAACAAGGCCCTAAGAAACTTAATGAAACCCTGTCTCAAAACAAAAGAGTTGGGGATGTGGTTCCGTGATTAAGCTCCCCTGCGTTCAAACCCTAGCGTCTCCCCCTCACAAATAAATGAACCATTTTGTAACCAATGAAAACTGATATTCTTAGAACAGGCTTTTCACGGAGGGTTCATTCAGCAACTCGATAAATATTTGTTTCATGGGCACTGAGCTCAGACACAGGGCCAGGCTCAGAATAGCAGTCGGGGCATGCAACGCATCAGTCCCTGGCACAGAGCCTGCATTTAAATGCCCAGCCTCGGGCTGTGGATCTAGCTCAGCAGTAAAGCGTTTGCCTAACAAATACAAGGCTCTGGGTTCCATCCCTAGCACTGCAAAAAAAATAAAAGAGTTTAAAAAATAAATAGCCAGCCTCTACCCTTCCAGGAGTGTGCTCTATAGAAATGCCACTATATTCAGGAAATGTCAGGGCACACATCTTTCTGCAAGTTGCTGATGGATGCAATTGTGGGAGGAGGGTCTTCTTCAACCAGGCCTCTTTCCAATCCACCTGGGCCAGTCCCACCTCTCAGACCAGACTCCACTTGAGGCTCCTGTGGGATCTTCCCCTCCAGCACCCGAACTGAAGACACAAGTGCCTATGTGCGGGTGTTCATCTGGCGATTCGTTTGTCTTGTGTGTGCGTTTGTTAATGTGGCTCTGTGGGCTTTCTTTCATTTTTATCTAGTCTACATTAAGGGGACGTGGGGACCTCCCACAGGCAGACTGTGTGTCTTCGTAGATCTTCCTACAGCTCTCCCGATCCTAACTCCTACTATGAGGTTCCGGGAGCCCCCGGGGCTCAGGCGCTGCCCTGCCCCATCTCGTTTGTCCGCCCTGCGTGACTGCCCTCGGTGTGGACAGTGCCCCGTGGACTTGTTGCTCTTCCCCACCCCCGCTTTCTGTAACTGTTGGCCTAGAACACACTTCTGCGTTGTGAAACCAGCCAAGTTCCTGTTTCAGCCTTGATTTTGAAATACTCTGTGTAAGACTGCAGGGGCTGTCATGAAGCTGGCAAGAGCTGGGCACAGGTTCCACCTTCTGGAAAAGAGGCCGTGATGGAAATCGAAAGGTGTTTGCGGAAGAGCCTAGCTAAAGAGCAATAAATAAACAGTCCCAGGGGAAAGCATGTGGCTGTTGTGAGGTTCTTTGTGGCTTCCTAGACATGGCCCCAAGTGAGGCAGATGACACGTGGGCCCTGCCTGGCCCTGAAGCTCCCGCTGATCTGCACACAAGGTCCAGGCTCCCGGCACAGGTCTCAGGGATCCATGTCTTAGCATCCGCCTGTCACATGGCCACCACCCAAGGTCGAGACCCAGACCCTCGTAAATGTACATTTCCAGGGGGTTCCCAGAAGCTGAACCTGAGATAAGCGTTTGGAACGAGTGATTTCTTTAAGACCGTGGCCCCAGGAAAAGCCACTAAGGGAATCCGGAGAGTGGGACCGGGAAGGAGATGTCAAACCAGGGTGTGACTTCAGGGGTTGCCCCAGCCTCATCCCTGAGGAGCTCTGAAGCACAGATGGCGGCTGAGGGCTCCTTCACCTGAGGCTGCGTCTCCCTGCATTGACACCTGTCAATCATGGGCCCTGGGGCTTCTGTCTCTCGGAGCTGGTGAGGCACCAGCAGCCCACAGGGGACCATGTACAGAAGATGGTGGCTGTAGTTATCAGGGACAAAGTCACACTGGAGGGGGCTCGCAGAAACAGTAAAGGATGTGGGGAGGGCACCGTGTCCACCGCTCCAGGCGACTCCACGTTGTTACAGCGGGGAATTAGCACAGGTCTTTTCTGCTTGACCCACACAACATCGCCTCACCTAACATGGTCTTAGAGCCTCCCAAGCTCTTTGGGGTACACTTGGGCCCTTCTAACGCCTCAGTTCCATCTTGGGTTTCTGGACTGATGTGCCTTTTAAAAGGGGCCCATGCACAAAGAAAATCACTGGTTCTTTTACTTCCGGGCTTAACCCGCAGATCCAGCCCCGTGAGATCACTCTCTCCTTCCTCCTTTTGTTTAAATTGACACACAAAAATTGTGCATATTTACGGGGCACGAGGCGTGATGATCCACTCAAGGTGGATGGTATGTCCATCTCCTTGAAACTGATGATTTCGTTGTATTAGAAGCCTTCAAACTTGCCTCTTTTAGTTCTTTTTTTTTTTAAAGAGAGAGGGAGAGTGAGAGAGACAGAGAAAGAGAGAAACAAATTTATTTAGTTTTTCACATGGCGTTAGTTGCTCCAACACTCAGTTGTGTACATGGTGCTGGGGTTCGAACCCCGGTCCTTGTGCTTGCCAAGCAAGTGCCAAAACCACTGAGCCACCGCTCCAGCCCATCTCTTTTAGTTCTTTATAAAATATATGGGCTGGGGCTGGAACGGTGGCTCAGCAGTAGAGCACTTGCCAGGCACCCGAGTTTGAACCCCAGCACCACATACACAACTGCCATAGTGTTGTGGGGTCCGGTTATCAATGCATAGTGAGACCACAGAGACCAGAAAAAAAGTTTATTTGTGGGAAAGAAAAGGAACAGAAAAGAGAAGAAACAGGCTTGGGCACCAGGGCCACTGCTCCAAAGCCAAGTTCAGGGAGAGCAGCGGCCCTGAGTGACTCGAGCAGGCTGCTTTTAAAGGAAAATTTGGCAGGCTTACAAACAGGCTAACAAAAGGGGTCTTTCTCCAAGAAATGCAAGCAGCAAGCTTCAGTTTATCTGTTTCAAGTTGTACCTAGCAGGTTAGCAGGGTGGGCTAGGCGAGGAGCCAAGCTATCCATATATGAAACCGGCAGCTTGTGGGAACCTCTGGAGGGATGCTTCCCAGAGACAATGACCTTGACTATGAGCACATTATTTAACTCAATCTTAATTAAATATATTTGTTTTATATCAGGGGGTCTCTACCCTTTTATATTAGAAACAAAAGCCAGATTAAAAAATAAATAATAAAATTGATTCTCTCTCTCCTAAAAAAAAAAAAATCCCAGCATGGTAGCACACACCTATAATCCCAGCAATTCCAGAGGCTGAAGCATGAGGATCACAATATGAGGATCACAATATTGAGTTACCAGACTCAGCAACTTTGCAAGTCCCTATCTCAAAATAAAAAAATAAAAGGCCTAGGAATGTATATCACTGGCAAAGTGTCCCTGGGTTCAATCCCCAGTATCAAAATAAATAAAAACAAAAAAATAAAATGTGGGGCTGGAGCGGTGGCTCAGTGGTTATGGCACTTGCCTGGCATGCGCAAGGATGTGGGTTCAAACCCCAGCACCACGTACACAACGAAATATCAAAGCAACAAAAGTCAGATGAAAAATTAAATAAAATTAATTCTCTGTTCTTTAAAAAAAATAATTAATTAATTAACTAAAAAATAAAGAGGGACAGTTAGAGAGAGAGAATCAATTTTATTTAGTTTTTCATGTGGCTTCCGTTGCTTTGACACTTTGTTGTGTACGTGGTACTGGGGTTTGAACCCGCATCCTCATACTTTCCAGGCAAGCGCTGTTGCCCCCAAATCTTAAATTTTTAATGGGCTTCACATTTGCTTTATTTCGTACTAAATCTCTGAAAACTGATGTGAACGTTATATCAATCTCTGTTTGGACTGGTCATATATTAAGTGCTGACCACATTGGAAGGCACAGTTCTAGAGACTGCTCGGCCACACTGAATCCCAGTGATGGAAAGAGGCACCTTTCTTAAATCCCCAGAGTTCAGCTAGTCCGGTTGCAACGATTAACGCAATTTTATTATTACAATACTAAAAAGAAGAAGGTAAAACACTATCAACCCTGGCTGACCCCAGTGTGCATAAGCTTCCCCTTCCAGAAAGTCCTCATACTTCAAAGAAGGCCACCACCATGTTACCAGGTCCAGTCCCTCTCCCAGCAAGGGGAGTGCCTTTGGGCTGGCCCCCTCTGCCCACTGTCAAGATGGGAATCCCCCACAGAAAGGGAAAGCAAGCCCCTCGCTGCTGCCCTCTTTCCCCTCTCTGGTCCCCACGGTTCAATTTGATTCTGCACTTTATGTTTCTTTTTTTTTTTTTTGGTACCAGGGATTGAACCCAGGGGCACCTAATCACTGAGCCACAAACCCAGCCCATTTTAATTTTTATCTTTTTTTTTTAAAGAGAGATGGACAGAGAGACAGAGAAAGAGAGAAACAACTTTATTTAGTTTTTCCGTGGCCCTCATTGCTCTAACACTTAGTTGTGTGCATGGTGCTGGGGTTTAAACCCAGGTCCTTGTGCTTGCTAGGCAAGCACCGAAACTGCTGAGCCACCGCTCCAGCCCCTTAATTTTTATCTTGAGACTGGATCTCACTAAGTTGCTGAGGCTGGCTTTGAACCCGCGATCCTCCTGCCTCAGCCTCAGGAGTCACTGGGATTACAGGCGTGCACCACCACGCCCGGCTGATTCTTTGCTTTAAAGCCTCAGGTGGTCTTG
This sequence comes from Aplodontia rufa, assembly GCA_004027875.1. Taxonomy (NCBI): domain Eukaryota; kingdom Metazoa; phylum Chordata; class Mammalia; order Rodentia; family Aplodontiidae; genus Aplodontia; species Aplodontia rufa. The sequence continues at coordinate 8,818 of PVKS010011158.1, forward strand.
CCATCCCAGGTGAGAGTTGCTGAGGACCTCCTGCTCTCAACTCCTTCATTCCTGGGAGAATCTGAGTCACACCTCGGCACAGCCAAAAACCCATGGGAGTGCCCTCCCCCAACCAAAAGTAACCCGAGCAAGTAGAGCTGACGTAGGCATCGGGTCCAACAGGCCAAAGGCAAAGTCACTGGTAACTAAATATAGCGAAACACCAAAGGGAGGCAGGTGAGATGTCACCTCCAGCTGGGGGACCAGGAGAGGGACGTGCCAGGCAGGAAGCACCGCTCTGTCTTGTCTCAAGCCTGGCTGATGTGAGAAGTCTGCTTTCTCCCCTGTGCTTCACCCCAGATCTTTCCACCACAGCCAGCGGGACTCCTGTCAGTCCGTTATTTGTTTTTCTGAGACCCGTCCTCCTTGAGTCGCACAGGCTGCCCTGGAACTCCTGCCTCAGCCTCCAAGTAGCTGGGACGACAGGCACACACCGCCACACCCAGCTCGGCCCTGGTCTTTGAGAAGCATGGGTCTTCCCTGGAAATGAACAGCCAAGTTCAGGTCAAGCCGGCTCCTGCCTCATTCCCACCCTCCACAAGCTCAGGCCCTCTCCATCACAGTCCTGTCATCCTCCAAGATGGCCCTGCAGAGGCTCCCCTGTTACCCAGGTGTTGAACAGACACATCCACCTTCCAAGGAACGCTTTGCTTTTGTCCTGGTGGCAATTCCTGGCACATGGTCAAGGTCAGCAAAGATGTCGATTGACAGAACGAAACATCTGTTCAGCCAGACAATGGAAGCAGAAAAATCAGTCCAGCCTTTTCTTTTTTTCCTTTTCAGTGCTGGGGATCAAACCCAGGGCCTTGTGCATGCTGGGCAAGCACTCTACCACTGATACAGGGGATTGCACCCAGAGGTGCTTAAACACTAAACCACATCCCCAGCCCTGTTGATTTTTTGTTTTTTTGTTTGTTTGTTTATTTTTTGTTTTTTGAGATAGGGTTTTGCTAAATTGCTGAGGCTGGCCTTTAACTTGTGATCCTCCTGCCTCAGCCTCCCAAGCTGCTGGATTATAGGTGTGCACCTGTGCACCCGGCTCACAATCATCTTTCTTTTTTTTTTTTAAGAGAGAGGAACAGTGAGAGAAAGAAAGAGAGAATCAACTTTTATTTAGTCTTTCATATGGCTTTTGTTGCTCTGACAAGTTGTTTTGTACATGGTGCTGGGGTTTGAACCCCTGTACTTGTGCATGCTGGGCAAGCACCATAACCACTGAGCCACCACTCCAGCCCTCCCAACCATTTCTTAAACACTGATTACAACCTGACACATTAAACCATACAGAGAGCCCCTTCAAAGATCACAATGGTCAGAGGAGACTTCACACACTTCAACCTAAGATTAAACCCTCATTACCTCTTCTCATTCATGAGACAAAGCTGTGAGATTATTTCCCAACTTTATAGATGAGGAAAATGGCGCTCAGGGAAAGAAGATCACACGGCCCAAAATAGCAAAAGCAGGATGCATGCTTAGGGCTCAGCTCCAGAGCCCACTGAGTTACTGCCCAGATCCAGTGAGAGCTCGTCATTCTTCCATTCACAAATGTGGTCCCGAACATCAGAGGCAGAAAGAGAGAATCAACTTGTTTATTTTTCCATCTGGCCTTTGTTTCCCTGACACTTAGTTGTGCATGTGGTGCTGGGATTTAAACCCAGGTCCTCACGCATGCCAGGCAAGCGCTCCAACTGCTGAGCCACCGCTCCAGCCCGCACCAGTCCTTTTTTATCATGGTGGGTGTTGTGTTAGACTCTCGCCAACAAGAAAACCCCGTTAGCTGCAAGCACAGTGCCTGGAGCTTATAGGGTTCGCACAGTCTGTCCAGCACAGAACAGGCCTGGGCCTCGGCCCGCAGGCGCTGCCTCTGGTCTTACACTCAGAGCAGGGCAGCGCCTCTGGGTCTTGGAGAGCAGAGGACGTGAATCCACCCACCCATTCATTCATTTTATTTGCTAAGCAGCTACTCTGTGTAAGACTAGAGCAATCCTATAATTTTTCACCTAAACCAGGACATTTGTGAGAGCGAAAGGAGCCCTACGAATAACAATTCCACCAGGACAAGTGTTGAAACCAGAACTGTGCTGGGCAAATGAGATGTTTATTCTCCCTGGAAAACCCCATGCACAAGACAGGGTCTCATCCCTCAAGGAGTTGACCGCCGGATCAGTGAGACAGACGGGAGAGCCGAGGGGCAGACTGATGCCCTTTTGTGAACCAAAGAATGAATGTGAGGGCAGGAGTGGTGGCTCAGTGGTTACAGTGTTTCCCTGGCATGCGCGAGATTGCAGGTTTGAACCCCAGCACCACCTACACAACAAAGTGTTGGACAATGAAAGCCACGGGAAAAACTAAATAAAATTGATTCTCTCTTTCTCTCTCTCACTGTCCCTCTCTCTCTTAAACAACAAACAAAAAAATGAACTTGATACAAAAAAACTATGGAATCACACACCCGCATGTGCACGTGTGTGTGTGTGTGTGTGTACACGCGCACACACACACACAGCTTTCCTGCAAAGAGTGACCAGGACTGGTCTTGGTGTTCCTTTGGACTGGGATGAGTGGCTGCTGGGTTAATGCAAGAATGAATGGTTAGGCAAAGAGGGAGGAGAGGCTGCCAATCTGAGAGGAAATGCAAAGGAGCTGAAGTGTGTGCTATACCTGGGAAACAGCGATTGTACAGAGTGGCTAAGACCTTGTTGTGGGGGCTGGAGCGGTGGCTCAGCAGTTGGAGCACTTGCCTGGCATATCCGAGGACCCAGGTTTGAATCCCAGCACCACATGCACAACTAAGTGTTAGAGAAACAAAAAAATAAAATAAAAAGATCTAAAAATAAATAAAATTGATTCTCTCTCTATCTTTCTTAAAAATAAAATAAAATAAAATAAGCTCTTATTGGGGCTCAGAGGACAATATCCCAAACATAGCATTTCTTTTTATTTTATTTCATTTTATTTATTTTGGTAACCAGGAATTGAACCCAAGGGTTCTTAACCACTGAGCTACATCCCCAGCCCGTTCTGTTTTTTATTTTGAGACAGAGCCCTCCTGTTTCAGCCTCCTGAGTCGCTGGGATCACAGGAGTGTGCCACTGTGTTCAGCCCAAACATTGGCATTTCTTGGCGTGCCGAGTGATTGATCTGGAAGGAACTGAAAGGCCTTAATCCAGGCTCAGAATCCAGGTCCCACAACCTCATTTTGCTTCTCACTCTACCTGCATGGGAGGTTTTCTGCCAAGTCCCCTCTTCTGCCTAAAGTCCCACCTGCCAAAGAAGAAACCTCCAGACCCTTCCCTGGGCTTTCAGCAACTAAACTTGTCTCCTGGAAAGAAAGACTGAAGTCTGTCCACACACTTGGAAAACCTTCTGATTCATACCACCTTCCCCTATTGCAATCCCACAGTAAATCATTAACAGGGGCTGAAGCCGTGACTCAGCCGTTACAGAGCTTGCCTGGCATTCGTGGGAATGCAGGTTCAAACCCCAGCACCACATACACAGCAAAGTGTTAGAGCAACAAAAGCCCCATGAAAAACTAAATAAAATTGATTCTTCTCTCTCTCTCTCACTGTCCCTCTCTCTTTAAAAAAAAGAAGGGAGAGAGAGAGAATCATTAATAAACCACTCTGTCCTGCCCCGAGCCAGTGGACTTCCTGCCGAGCCAGTGGACTTTGCCCCAAGCCATTCTTTGTTCTCCACACACCCATTGAATTTCCCTAAAATCCATCTGCTATCCTCCTAAAACTTACCTCACTTCCCATTCTGCCCTTCCCTATGGAAAAGGGGTTTATGAACTTCTAAATCACTGTGGATTGGTGGGTAATCACACCAGGTGGTTGCCGCTTTGAACCTGATAAATTTGTCTTTTCTCCAATAAATCTGCCTTTGTCAGTTATTTCAGGGGACTTTCACAGGGCGGAGGGGAAGTCTCCCTTGCTCTTCAATGTAGATTGCAGCCACGCTGAGAGCGCTAGGTTATGAGCACAGAGTTCCCCAAAGGTTGGGTAGCTGCAGGCACATGATCCACACTGCATTTTAGAAAGCAAACAGTGACATATGTTACTTCATCACTATTAAGCTTCTAGGAAAAACCCTTTTAAGAAACTGCCTGAAAAAAAAAAAAAAGGAAAGGAAAAACTGCCCACTGAAGCCTGTAATCCCAGCGACCCAGGGAGGCTGGCGAAGGAGGAGGATCGCGAGTTCAAAGCCAATCTCAGAAACTTAGCAAAGCTCTAAGTAACTGAATGAGACCCTGTCTCAAAATAAAATATAAAAATGGCTGGGGATGTGGTTCAGTGGTTAAGCACCCCTGGGTTCAACCCCCAGTCTCCCCCCCCCAAAAAAAAGAAGAAGAAAAAGAAAGAAACTTCCTGGGGAATTCTCAAACCAAAGCACCACCACCCTTCATTTGAATGTTTCATAGCACATAAAATGAAATGGGTCCGTGCACATTGACATCGGAAGACCTCCACGTCTTAGCAAGGATGGAAAAGGGCCAGGTTGCTACGCATATCCCCATGTGTATGGGGGAAAGAAGCCGCGATTTCTGTAGAAACATACATGTGCATGCCAAGAAAAAGATGTGGAAGGGAGCCGGACAGCTGACAGCAGCAATTGCCCGGGGGAAGGAAGGGTGACGGATGGGATTTAAACTTTTTCTATATTGCTTGAATGTTTTACATTGCAAGAATTTAATTACATGTGTATTTTTAAACGATTCTTCAGCTTCCTGAAATCTTTGACATTTTATTTACACTGACGCCTTCCCAACCTAATTAGCATAATCTGTTGCCCGAGGATGCACGGTTCTCTTTACTACCTCCTGCCTTCCCCCAGCTGGGTTCCCACCGCCGATTTAAGACTGATAGCTCCGTATGGGCACTAATTCATTTAATCCTCCTCTCTGCGAGGCGAGTCTGATTCTCCTACCCCGATTTACATCATGGGAAACGAATGCACAGAGAGGTTAAGTAACTTACTTGAGGGCACAGAGTACAAGGCTGATGTCACCCCAAAGACTTGCACACTGAACTTTTCCACCTCTCTGCCTCACTAAGAGGTGGAGTTACCTTTAGTATTCTGCATCTCTGTTTTTCTCAGTCAGCTGACATCCAGCCACTACAAAGGAGCATTCTCCACAATTCCTTTCTGCATTTCATGTGCTCCGTCTCAGACAGAAAGAAATGCTCAAAATACAGATTCAGCTGGAAAGGAGTTGTATTGTGCGTGATACACGGTGTTTAGAAAGAGCACACCCACGCAGGCTTGCAGGACCAAAATTACCTGCTAACTTGAGCATATGCTGGTGCTGCACCTGGTGGGAGCGAGGCAGTGGTTAGCAGGGCGGGGGAATCTCTGAATTCGTGTGTGGCAGAACAGTCCCCTCTTCAGGCTCCAGGCCACTTGTTAAGTCCCAGCAGCTGAGATGACTTCAGCCGTGTGAAATGCAGTCCCAGCTGGAGTGGGGGTGGCTGGTGACTTTTTGCTCCAGGAGTTCCATAGAGACTGCTCATGAAACCAGAGAAGATGTAGCATGTGATTGCCTCTGTCCCACTCAAAAAGAATATTTTGAGAACTCTAATTATACGGCGGGGTTTGCACGGGATGAAGAAAGAGGGCTTAGATGAGCCCTTTCTGAGAGCAGGTTGGCAAGGGCTGCTGGTGAGCCCTGGGCGGCAGTGAGGCAGGAGCACCCCCTGCAGGCGGACCACTGTGGTTGCAACCAGAGCGCAACATCACCCCAGAGATGTGTGATCTAGGCTGTGTGATCTAGCGTGAGTTAACAACCCTCTCTGAGGCTCAACAGCCTCTACTACAAATGAAGAGCCCTAATCCCTACCTCCAGAGTTACTGTAACCATTAGAGACCACAAAGGTCCCCAAAAGAGTCTGTGTAGCACCTGATACACTAGTAAAGCCCTCGGAACGTGGCTGCCATAGCAGCTGCAGACGCAGCCCCATTACCGCCGTTGCAAGTGTTATGAACAGTAGCAACGATGCTGCCCTTGACCTAGCAGAAGGGAGAAAACTTCTCTGAGATCCAGGCCCGGCGGGTTGCAGCGGGGGTGAGAGGAGACCGGGCCCAGGTGACCAAGTGACACTCAATTCACCAACTACATCCATTCCATTCCGATTCCGGGAGGTTTCTATCTCGTCTCTCTAGAGCCCCCACAGTGCCTAATCACATTGCACAGGAAGAGCAAGATGGATGGGAGGAGCCCAGATGTTTGCGAATCTCAGTGCCAACGGAGGGACTCATCTGCAGCTGAGGGGAGAGAAGGAGGCTTTGCAGGCCCCACCCTCCCTGCAGGTCAGAGAACCTGGCCAGATGGAGGCGTGAGCCTGGGGGTTGACTGCTCACCCCCAATGCCCCACTTCCTCCTCCATTCCCCTCTACCAGGCTCTCTTCTTCCTTCAGCTCTGGTCCCAGAAGATGCACCCAACCCCCCTGGTGTACCCAGAGAGTACTTTGAAGCTGGTAACGACCGACCGGGAAACAAACAGGGGTCAGTAAGGATCAGGATAAGGGAAGGTTTCTAGAAATAGTCAAAAGAATCACCGTGTGTGGTCCATACCGGACGGAACGGCCCTGGGTGGCTGCTCCCGCTTCCCCTGGCTGGCTCAGTCCCCTTGCTTTTCTTGGAGAATGCTGGTTGCTTTGTTTTGGTTTTTTGTGGCACTGGATACTGAACCTCAGGGTGCCTCACCACTGAGCTACATCCACCAGCCCTTTCGGCTTTTTTATTTTTTATTTATTTATTTTAGAGAGAGGGACAGTGAGAGAGAGAATCAGTTTTATTCAGCTTTTCATGTGGCCTTTGTTGCTCCGACACTTAGTTGTGTATGTGGTGCTGGGGTTCAAGCTCAGTCCTCCTACATGCCATGCTAGTGCTATAACCGCTGAGCCACCGCTCCAGCCCAACTTTTTTTATTTTATTACTTATTTATTTGGTTTTGGTATGGTGGATTGAATCTAGGGGTACTTAACCACTGAGCCTGAGCCACATCCCCAGCCCTTTTTTCATTTTTTATTTCTTTTTTCAGGGCTGAGGACCAAACTCGGGGCCTTGCGCCTGCTAGGCAAGCGCTCTGCCACTGAGCTAAATCCCCACCCCCTTCATTTTTTTATTTTAAGACAGGGTCTCGCTAAGTTGCTGAAGGCCTCACTGAGCTGCTGAGACTGGTTTTGAACTTGCAATCCTGCTGTCTCAGCCTCCTGAATCCCGAATACCTGGAATGACAGGTGTGCACCACCATGCTCATCTGAGAACACCATTTTTATTTTAAATTTTGTTATTGTACTCTTAAAGAATTATTTGCATTTTATATTTTTAAAATATTGCATTAAAATATGATTTGTCGGGGCTGAAACAGTGGCTCAGCAATTGGAGCGGTGGCTCAGCGGTTGGAGCGTTTGCCTGGCATGCACGAGGACCCAAGTTCAAACCCAAACACCACATACACAAGTAAGTGTCGGAGAAGCAAGTGCCAAATGAAAAAAATAAAATAAAACTGATTCTCTCTCTCTCTCTCTCTCTCTCTCTCTCTCTCTCATCAATTTGTTTTTTCATCTGGTCTTTGTTTCTCCAACATTTAGTTGTGTATATGGCTGGGGTTTGAAACCAGCAGCCTCATGCATGCCAGGCAAGTGCTCCAACTGCCGAGCCACCGCTCCAGCCCCTCTTCTCTCTGAAACAAAATATAAATAAGGGCTGGAGCAGTGGCTCAGAGGTTAAGATGCTTGCCTGGCATGATCAAGGATGCGGGTTCAAACCCCAGCACCACATACACAGCGAAGTGTCAGAGCAAAGAAGGCCACATAAAAAAACTAAATTAAAAATTTGATTCTCTTTCTCTCTCTCTTACTGTCCCTCACTCTCATTAAAAAAAATAAAAAAATAAAGTATGATTTGTCTTGATTGCCAAGTTTTGAGGGCCTCTTAGATTTAATGCCCTGGGTGAATACCTCCTCCCCTCACCCAAGTCTTGGCCCTGAGAATTGGAGCTGCCTGAGTCTTCTCTGAGCTCCCTCCTCTGCTAATCCCAACGCCTCCAGTCTCTCCTTTTACTTCCTACAAGGAAGAGGGTCAGCTCATCCTCTGTATTTATTTACTCCTTCATTTAACCAACCAACAATGACTGCACACCTATTGTGTGCTAGGTCCAAGTCAGGTGTTCTGGGGAAAAAAATGAATTGTTTGTGTTTAAATATTTATTATTGGCTCTGGGCACAGTGGTGCACGCCTGTTATCCCAGGTACTTGGGAGGCTGAGGCAGGCACGAGTTCAAAGCCAGCCTCAACAATTTAGCGAGACTCTGTCCCAAAATAAAAAATCAAGAGGCTGGACCGGTGGCTCAGTGGTTACACCGCTTACCTGGCATGGGCAGGGATTCAGGTTCGAACCCCAGCACCACATACACAACAAAGTGTTAGAGCAATGAAAGCCACATGAAAAACTAAATAAAATTGATTCTCTCTCTCTCTCTCTCTCTCTCTCACTGTCCCTCTCTCTCTTAAAAAAAAAAAAAATTAAAAGGACTGGGGATGTGGCTCTGTGATAAAGTACCCTGGATTCAATCCCTGATACAAAAAAAAATATATATATATATATATATGTATATATAAAATATATATTTATTAGCCACCTTATGTATATCAGTCACTGAGTCAGGCTCCAGGACACAACAGTTCTTTCAGCAAAGAAAATACAAAGGTGTGAGTGGGCCAAGCCCTCAAATGGCACCCAGTCTGGGGAGAAAGACGCACATAAATGGGTAATTGTTAAACCAGGCACAAATTGCACCAATGGCCTATGCAGAGGTATGTTATTGGTTATGATCAAGAAGTAATTTTCTGGGCTGGAGCTCAGCGGTTTCGGCGCTTGCCTGGCAAGCACGAGGACCTCGTTCAAACCCCAGCACCACATACACAGCTGAGTGTTGGAGCAACTAAGGCCATGTGAAAAACTAAATAAAGTTGTTTCTCTCTTTCTGTCTCTCTCACTGTCCCTCTCTCTTTATAAAAAAAAAAAAGAAGAAGAAGAAGAAGTAATTTTCTAAGGGAGGAGGAAATTGGAGCTTAATCCTCAAAGGTGACAAATGGGTCATTTGGAGGAGGCAGGACACATGAGAGTGTGTGAGGGCACGCATGGAGGAACAGGGAGGGGAGCAGAGCAGGTCACATCACCACGGCAGTGGCCCTCGAGTGCCTGGAGGCCTTGGACGACACAATGGCAGTTGGTGACTGCTGCGATGCGGAGGGAGAGAAGAGTCAAGAGGACACTGGGCTCCTCCTTGGAGAGTGGGCTGGCGGAGAGCTGAGAAGAGCAGAGTGTAAGCTTTCAGGGAGCGTGGACATTGGGGCAGGTTGAGTTTTAAGGTTCATGGGAGACCCAGACAGAGGTGCCCAGGGGACAGCTGGAGAAAAGGAGAAGATCAGCCAGAGAGATGGAAGAGGGCAGCGGCTGATGGGAAAAGGCAAATAACACCCTAAATTGAGGATGAGGCGGTCCCAGACCCCACCACAGGGAGTGACTATGGGTTTGCAGTTAAGTGTGTTTGTCTCAGAGGAAAATAAATCTCCCAGGCAATAAAATCATCTGCTATTTCCCTCTAAATCCAACCCTCCCTAAGCCCTCCAGCTGGGGGAAAATCAGTTAGGTAACTCTAAATTACAGGATACTAGAATATAATTGATTGTGCAAACAATAATTGAAATAACATAATGCTTTTTTGTGTTAATTTTTAATTCTAGACTTGATTTCCAGCCCTGGGAGAAGAAAGAGTTTCTAAAGCAAAATTCTCACCCGAAGTTGCTCAGCTTTCCTCCTATCCAAAAGCTAGGGGCTGGAGCAGTGGCTCAGCCATTATGGCACTTGCCTGGCATGCATGAGGACCCAGGTTCAAACCCCAGCACCACATACACAACTATGTTGGAGCAACAAAGGCCAGATGGAATACAAATAAAATCGGTTCTCTCTCTCTCTCTCTCTCTCTCTCTCTCCTTCTCTCCATTTAAAAAAGAAAAAGAAAAGAAAGAAACAAAGACTAGGAGCATCTGTAAAATGGAGACAGTTGTGCCAAGCCAAGAGGGTTGCTATGAGGACCAGACAAGGTGGCTTGTGTCCACACATTTATAAGTCAACGTAAAGCCTCTAGCACGATGTTGGGTGTAAAGCAATACGTCACTCTCAAGATGAATGGAAACAAACCAACCAAAAACCTGGGGTCTCATCACAAGACACCGTGGGAGGATAAGTCAGGAGCAGGCTATGAAAACCTCCACGTCCTTCAACAGCTGTACTTTCTGGAATCCCAGATCCAGGACGGAGGTACAGCTGCCCAGGAATTTATTATTCCTCCATAACTTTAAGCTGCCCAAATCCCCATGAAGCTCAGGAATGATGTGACTGCAGGGCACATGGGCCCATTGGCACAAAGAGTCCCTCCATAAATCAAGGTCTCACTTCTGCTGGCCCAGAAGGTTTTCCCAAGGTGACCTGCACAAAGTGAAAGGGTAGTTTATCTAGGGGCATACGCTGCCTTTTAGATGAAAAAGCCCTGAAAATGCCAAATATACCCCATGAACACCCTTCCTTTGTCTCGGGAGAAACAGAGAGGCGTCATTCTTCCCAGGATTTCAGCCAATTTGGGTGGCCAGTGGGACCCTATGAGGCAAACTGGAGAAGCCTGGTCCAGTACTGGGTCTGTCCTGGAGAAAAGTCAAGGTGAACTGTACCTTATCACCAGTCACCTCCAAAACAGCTATCCGAATCCCAGAATCTTAAATCACCTGGCCCAACACCATCAAGATTCAGGTCAGAGATGGGGAAGGACTTATCCAAGGTCACAAAGGCCTGAGGAGAGGATTCAGGGTGAGACCCGGCATCCAGTCCTCATTGTAGACCCTTTAATGAGGCTACGCTGGCAGAATAGCTAGGTTCCAGCCCAGAACTCCAGAAACAGCCCATGCCATCGATTTTCTGGCCCTCTTAATTTCTCCAGTGGCACCTAAATGAACTGTGAGCAAGGAAACCAAAGGTTACAAGATGCACTCCCCCTTCCTTTATCAGAGAAAGGGGGCAGAGAGGCTGGCACCGTGGCTCAGCAGTTGGAGCGCTTGCCTGGCACGCGCCAGGACCCAGGTTCAAACCCCAGCACCACGTACACAACTAAGTGTCAGAGAAACAAAGACCAAATGGAAAAATAAATTAAGTTGATTCTCTTCCTCTCTCACTCTGTCCCTCTCTGGAAAGAAAGAAAGAAAGCAGGGAAAACCACCACACACCACTCCTGGGAAACACCAGGACCTGGAAAAGCGTCAACCCACACAAAAGCCTGGGGTGCCTGATGATACCAAGTGACCCAGAGCAACTAGGCTACGACCGCCCCAGGTAATCAAGTCCCCAGAGCAAGGGAGGCACTGAGAAGACACAAGGAGGGCGCTGGAAGAAGCAGCTCCCATGACTGAGATGGAAATTCTAAAACCAAAACAAAACTCTGTCAAGGAGTGTTACGGTGATTAAGAGGATGGATCGCGTCGGGCGAATGGTAGAAATGGGTTCCGGTGCCACCAAGGACTGGGTGCCCTGCTCTGAGCTCATCCCTACTTTAGAGAGCTGGGCGCACTGTGCTGCAGCTGTCCTGTACTTTGTCCATCTCCACCATTAGGAGGGACTTTAGATAAGAGGCTTGCTCACTCGTGGTCGCGTCCCAGAGCGCCTGGCGCTGGCCACATAGCAGGTGCTTCATGCAGATTTATGAATGAATGGCTCCTTTGCCAGCCTTCGCTGTAATCGTGCACCAACTATCCCAATTTGTCCGGGACTGAGGGGTTCTCTAGCCTAAGTGCTAAAACTTGAACAGAGACCAGCGGCAATATTAACAAAATTCCAGAAAGACCGGGGTTAAAACCAAGCCGAGAATTCCAAGTGGATGGCCCCGCCCCTCTAGGTCTAAGACCCACCCCTTCCGGCCTCCTCCCTCTGGCTCCTCCCCTTCCCCTAGGAAGGTCACCTTAGAAACGCGCGAGGGGCAAACGAGCATGCGCCATGCTGGCCGCTACTGCGCACGCTCGCCCTGGCTTACTCCGCCTTCCCTCCTCCCGCCGGGAACGGAAACCGCCTCCCTCTCGGCGGCTCCCGCGCGGCTAGCGGGTCCTCTGGAGGCGCCGGCTCCGCGCCGCGGTGTTCGACGGGACGTCGGTGGAGAGCGACCTCGGGGTTAAGGGGTGGGGCTGACGTCAGGAGCCAAGATGGCTGCGGTGGTCGCGGTCTCCTTGAGGCGCCGGTTCCCGGCCGCAGCCCTCGGCGGAGCGTGCCTGCAGGTGAGCCCCGGTCCGGCGGGCGAGCGGAGGCGGGGGAGCAGCCGAGGCTGCCGGGAGTGGAAGGAGGTGCGGGCCGTGGGAGCTCGGGGCAAGGCCTCCGGGCGGGGAGGACCTCCGCCCACCCGCGCAGGGTTTGATCTGGGCTTGGAGCATCCCTGCCCGCTGCCCTGCACCTCTCTACAGCCTGCGTCCGGGCGGAGTCGTTTTGTAAAAGATGTGGAAGGGAAAAAAGTTCAAAGAAGGCACCTGAATTGCTCAAGGTCACATAGCCAGCGCGTAACAGCCGGGACCAAAATTCAAAGTCAAGTGTTTGTACTCCAAAGCCCATTTTCTGCCTCCAGTGATAGAAGCTCTTTGGAAAAAAAGCGGCGGAGCGCCAGGGGTGGGAACTGGGAAGCGAGGTCACCCTGGAGCTGCAAGGTTGAGGACGCGGTAAAGCGGGAGCAGACCGAGGTCGCCCGGGAGGTCGGGTGAATTGTGAAGGGAAAGCCGCGGCTGCCTCCGCTCCCGTGGACCGAGTCGCACTAATGTGTGTCCTGCAGAGCGCCCGCCCCATAGCGTTGCATGAGGTGACACGGGTGAACAGCTTGGTGACATTCTCCATGTGTTACTAAGGGTTCGGCGACAGGTTTTCCCGTACCCCTTGTATGGTCGCGGGTCTGCATTGTAAGTGCAAATGCTTAGGAGAAGGGAAATCTCCGCTACTTACTACGTAAGCGACTAAGGATTTACAAATCCCTTGCGAGTCTTTCTCCTCTGTGCTCCTCAACACCACCTTTAAAACCTTTAGGGTGGGCAAAAGGAGGCAGGCCTGTTGGCACACGCGTGTAAGCCCAGCAGCTCAGGAGATATTAGCGGATGAAAAGTTCCAGGACAGCGTGGACAACTTAGACCCTGTGTGAAAACAAAAATGAAAAGGGTTGGGGATGTGGCTCGTTGGTAGTGTCCCAGTATTAAATGTGTGTGTGTGTATGATTTGTGCAACAAGAACTCTTAACCTCATTTTTAACTGAGGCCCCAGAAAGAAAACTTTTATTTGCTAAATAATATCGGGAAAAGCTCCTTAGCACAGATCTTGGCTCATGGTATACAAGAAATAACAGTTCCCTTCCTCCTCTTGCGTTTGCATGAGAATCTCATTTTAAGTACCTGCCTTGGCTGCGTAAGGTAGTACTTATTGCCTGCGCTTTAATGCTCGCTCTCTCGAGCAAGCAATGTGCAAGTCGTTCATTCTCCACATCTCTTTCTGAAAAGGAGGGTTAGGGAAAGAGGATGCCTACCAGAGCCTCAGGCCTATGTCTTCTGAGCCATAAATTGATGATTGACAGTGTTTACAAGTTCCTTTTGCAGTTGCTGATTAAGCAATTAAGTTGTGAGGGCCCCACCAATGAGAGTGAGTTCTGAAGCTCAGGCTCCTGCTCCACCAAGGAACTGTAGGAAAGACTGGTTTCATAGGTCAGGGTTCTAACTTCAGGTGAGGCCTTTGCCCTGCCTCCCAAAGCAACAGAAACAGAATAGGCCCCTCCCCTTGTAGAAATGCACATTTATACCCACAAAAGCCAACTCAAGAGAATCCAGTGATGCTCTTGGTGTGTTGCTGGGGGTAGTAGGTTTAGGTCTGAATCTCATTTCTGCATAGTCTGCACCACTGAACCACAGCTCTGCCTGTAATATATTAACTGCCTGTGTTGCCTCATTTCTTCAGCTACAGGGCAAGAGCCACCTGTTTGTGCATCTCATTACTGCTCAGACTAGCAGGGCTTAGGATACCTGTCTGCCGGTCAGAATAATGCAAAAACTGAAAATCTTGTCAATATTGAAAAGCAGAAATTATATTCTAGCTTGACCCTCCATTTTTTTAATGATATCAATACCACCCTCGTGTTTACAAAGGAGGAGGTAGAATCAGAGGTTAATTTGCTGAAGAACACACAGCTTGGTTTGGAACCACCAAAAGCTACTCACGTTTCAGAAACAAGCCTTGCCAGGCATGAAAGTGCTGTCATCCCAATGGCTCAGGTGGCTGAGGCAGGAGAACCACAAGTTCAAAGCCAGCCTCAGCAACTTAGTGAGACCCTGTCTTAAAAAAAAAAAAAAAAACCTGGGGATGTGACTCAGTGGTTAAACACCCGTGGGTTCAATCCCTGATACCAAAGAAAAGTAATAAGCGTACACCTTCTGTTTCACGCAAACTTACCTTCATAGAGACCTTGCCTTCCTCCTCTCGGTTTCCCAGCCTTCCTGTCCTGCTTCCACATCATCTTTTGCTCTGTCCCCCTCCAGGCGTGCTCCCTGAGGAAACTGTCCTAGAGGAATAGCAATCAGCCTTCAGTACAATCCAGAGTTCATCCTTCTCCACAGTCCACTTCAATCCAAGTTGTTGATTACCTTGCTTGAATTATAAACTATAAAGTTAATCTCATAAAAATGTACTCTCTGTCTTGAATATTCAAATATTCACTGGTCTTACGGATTAGGGAATACTCTTTTTTTTTTTTGTTAAGTGAGAAGGAGAGAGAGAAAGAAAGAAAATCAATTGTATTTAGTTTTTCATTGGCTTTTGTTGCTCAGACACTTCATTGTGTACAGGTGCTGGGGTTTGAACCCATGTCCCTGCACATGCAAGGCAAGCACTGAAACCATGGAGCCACTGCTCCAGCCCTGGATTTTTTTTTTTTTTAAGAGAGGAGAGAAGGTGAATTTTATTTATTTTTTTCATCTGGTTTTTTGTTTTTCCGACACTTAGTTGTATATGAGGTCTTAGGGTTTGAACTCAGGTCTGCACACATGACTGGCAAGCACTCTACCACCTAGCCACTTCTCCAGCCTTGACTCCAATTGTGGACTTTTAAAGAAGTTGCTGGGGCTGGAGCTGTGGCTCAACGGTTACAGTGCTTGCCCATCATGCACCAGTACGCGAGTTCAAACCCCAGCACCACATACACATTGAAGTATCAGAGCAATGAAAGCCACATGAAAAATTAAATTGATTCTCTCTCTCCCTCTCTCTCTTTCTCTCTTTCTCTTTAATTAAAAAAAAAATGCTGGAAAATTAACAAGCGCAGAAGCTCACGCTCTGGCCCACCTCCTTGCCCCACGTGTTCACTTTTCTTCCTGTTACTCTGGGGGAACTAGCAGCACTCCTGGCTAGCCACCATTCTCGAGTGTGTAGGTCCCATCCTTTCTCATTTATTCAGATGCCTATTTTTTCATCTGGTTTTTGTTCGTATGACACTTCGTTGTGTTTGTGGTGCTGAGGTTTGAACAGGTCCTCACACGTGCCAGGCAAGCAAGTGCTCCAAACACTGAGCCACCGCTCCAGCCCCTCAAAAAAGAGATCTTTAAACTCACTGTCCAAGATTCACCTCCTATTTTTTTTCTCAAATCAATGGTAGTCGTGACTTCACTGGAATCACTGGTGTCTAGATCACTAGTGACCCCCGTCGTGTTAAATACAGTAGTCAGCTCTTAGTCCTGGTGATACTTTATCTGAAGCATTTGTCACTGTCATTCGCACTGCCTTAAACACTTTTGTATCTGGCTTAGTCCGTGGGTTTTCTTCTTTGTATTCTGGCTGTTCTTCGTTTCCTTCTTGTGGTGTTGGGGTGGAACCTGGGGCCTCACACATGCTGGGAAAGTGCGCTACCTCTGACCCCTCCCCCTCTTTTTTTCCTAACTAGGTCTGGCCAAACTGCTGAAGCTGGCCTCAGCCAGTGGTCCTCCTGCCTCAGCCGGCCAAGTAGCTGGGTTGCAGGCGCGCACCACCTCACCCAGTTTGGCTGTTCTTCGTTTCCTTTTGCTGATTGCTCATCACCCCAACCCTTGAACATGGGGCTCAGTCCTTAGGCCTCTTCTGTATAGTTCCTTCCTTGGGCTTTATAGACTCAGCCTGCCTGTGTTTACTGATAATTCCCAACTTTTTTCCTTTAAGATTATAAAAACTTCCTCTTTAATCAAGGTTTTTAACGTGGAATAGATAAAATGGAAGGCTTCCAATGCACTGCAGCATGAGTCCATAAATTACCATACATATAACACCCAGTAGGAGAAAACAAAAGAGCAAGCTTACACAGTCCCTGTAACAGCCTTGGTCTGATTCTCAGATGCTTCCTCCCGTTGTCACGTGTGTCCTGCTAGACACAGAGCCCACTGTGACTTCTGGGGTCACGCCCAGCTGAGGATGTGGACCACAGAGCCCTCACTGGTGGGGGCTCCACTCCACAAACACAGCAGTTACCAGCTCATTCTTTCAGTATCAAAGTGGAAAACAAGAAGGCAACATAATCACATTATCAGAAAGATGCTAGCGAGCTAGGACAGCTGTTACAGCTTGAGGCTGCAAAGTGGCTGGCCAGCTCATTTCTTTGGCTTCTTGGGTAGTGGCCATTGGAACAGCCAGATGTCAGTTTTGGTTCCTGGGTCATGTAATGATCTACAGCTTGGCTGACACCACTGTTCCTCTATTCAGAGTCAGACATCAGGTGGGTTTTAAGGACCAGTTCGGCTATGTCCTTGGGCAACATGACATGCTGTCATTGCTTGTTACCCAGTTTGTCTGAATAGTAAATTTGTTTGTGGAACATGATCTCTCTGCCCGTGGCTTCCAGCATCGCCCTTCCAGTCTCTAAACTCCCAGCAGCTCATGCACCCATTCTCTTTGACCAGTAACTCTTCATGTCTCCAGCACAAACTGGCCCCAGATCTCCAGGTTCATATGGCCACCTGGTTATGTTCTCGACTCTCCATGTTTATCTAATAATACATCTTAAACATTGCTTGCCCCAGATCAGAATCCTTGCACTTCCTCTCCCAGCCTCGCTCTCTCCCTACCCTACACATCTACTTCCTCCTCAGATCTCAGCGACGGCAGCTCCATCCTTCTGCTTAGACCCAAAACTTTTTCACACCCAGTCTGAACAAATGCTCTTGATTCTGTCCTAAACTAATCACTTCTCACCACCCCTACAGCTGCCAGCTGAGCTTTGCAACTCCTACCTGACCTTACTTACGTCGTTGCTCTTCTGTGGTTAATTCTCAAAATTGTAGCCAAAATGATCCTTGCAAAATTTAGGTCTGATTATGTCACTCATCTGCTCAGAACCTTCTGATAGCTTCCCATCTTGCTCAGGGTAAAAGCCAACATCCTTACAAGGCCCCCCATTAGCTGCTGATCTCATCTGTCCCTGCCCTTGTTACTCACCCTGTTGCTCCTTCAACACATTCCCACCACGGACTCTGCTCAGTGTCCCCTGTGCCTAGCTCATCCCCTAGGTGTATATGCGATTTGCTTCCTCGCCTTCCTTCAGGTCGTTGCTAAGCTGTCACCTTTTGTTTTGTTTTGTTTTGTTTTTAATAAAGAGAGAGGGACAGTGAGAGAGACAGAGAAAGAGAGAAACAACTTTATTTAGTTTTTCACATGGCCTTAGTTGCTCCAACACTCAGTTGTGTATGTGGTGCTGGGGTTTGAACCCGGGTCCTCGTGCTTGCCAGGCAAGTGCTGAAACCGCTGACCCACCGCTCCAGCCCCCAGCTGTCACCTTTTGGGGGGCAACTTTCCTGGCCACCTTATTTACAACTGCAGCATTATAGTCAGGATCCTCATGCCTCTTCCCTTTTTCCCTCTCTGTTGCTCTAGTCACTGCCTGATGTACTATAGATTTGATTTATGCATCCCTAATTACATGAAGTTAGAATGTGTGGGTTTGTACTTGATTCCCAAGACCCAGACTTGGAATGTGGAAGATATTTCATAATTATATAATGAGCAAATAAATGAATGTATAAAACTGTAAGCCACCTACTGCTTAGCATCTTAACTGATTGGTGATTGTAGCACGTGTGAGGCACTGAGTTCATTGACCAGTACAGGGGTTTTCGTGGTATTGAGGATCAAACTCTGGACCTCCCACTAAGCAGCTGCTCTGCCGCTGAGCCCAGTGCTTTTTTTACAATTTTGAGACAGGGTCTCACCAAGTTGCCCAGGCTGGCCTTGAACCTGCTACCCTTCTGCCTTAGCCTCCTGAATTGCTGGGATTATAGGTGTGTGCTACTGTACCTAATCGCCATGTCTTAACTTTCAGCTACTATACCACCCAGCATTTACACTCCTGGGCTTTTGTCCCAGAGAAACTGAAGACTGGTGTTTGTGTAGAAACTTTTACAAGTATTCATACTGACTTTCACAGTTGCTGAAAACTGGAAACTGTAAATGTTCTTCAGTGATTCAGTGGTTAAACAGACTTAGTCTGTCACACCATGGAATACTACTTAGCCATAAAAAGAAATGAAATGTTGAAGTATGCTGTGATAGGATAAATGTCAAAAGAATTATGCTGAATTTAAAAAAAGTAAATCCCAGAGCTGGAGTGGTGGCTCGGTGGTTATGGCACTTGCCTGACATTCACGAGGACCCGAGTTCAAACCCCAATACCAGGTATACAACGAAGTGTTGGAGCAATGAAAACCACATGAAAAACTAAATAAAACTGATTCTCTCTTTTCTCTCTCACTCCACCCGCCCCTCTCTTAAAAAATAAATAAATAAAAAGTGAATCCCAAAAGGTTACGTGCTAGATTGTTACATTTATATAACAGTCTTGAAATGAAGTTATAGCAGTGGGTAACAGATGTGTGATTGCTAGGCATGCCAGTAAGGGAAGGAAAGCAGAAAGATGTGGCTGTAAAAGGGCAACGTTAGGCCGGGTGCAGTGGCACACGCCTGTAATCCCAGTGGCTGGGGAAGCTGAGGCGGGAGCATCACAAGTTCAAAGCCGGTCTCAGCAACTTAGCAAGGCCCTAAGCAACTTAATGAGACCCTGTCTCAAAATAAAAAGTAAGAACAGCTGAGGTTATGGCTCAGTGGTTTAGAGCCTCTGGGTTCAAAAAGAAAAAAAAAAGTGAAGTCTATACAGTTACATCAAAATAAAAAAGTAAATTTTTTTAAAAAGCAACAAACTATTGGTATATGCAATAACTTACACGAATCTTGAAAGTGTTACTTTGGCTGAAAGAAGCTAGGCAGGAGGGCAGATCTGTAGTGAAAGGGAATAAAACACAGCCCCTCGGGGCTGTGGTAGGGACAGAATGAGAAGAAGGGATGAAGGGGGCTGGAGTAGGGGCTTGGTGGTTACCTGGCATGCATGAGGACATGGGTTCAAACCCCAGCACCACATACACAATGAATTGTCGGAGCAACAAAAGCCACATGAAAACTAAATAAAAATTGATTCTCTCTTTCTTTCTCGCTCACTGTCCCTCAGTCTTTAAAGAGAGAACAGATCTCCCTGGGGGCAGGGAGAGGGCACTGGTAGTAAGGAGGCACAAGAGACCTTTTGGATGGAAAAGTTGGTGCCTTAGTAAATCTAACAAAAGCAAAAGGTTCGGGGCTGTTAAGCAAGTAAAGTTGGGTGGGTATTGCCCAGTGGTAGACTCCTCGCCAGCGTGCCTGAGCCCCTGGTTTCAAGGAAGGGATAAAAACATTGGCTGGATCTAGTATTTTCAGTTCTTTCCTCTTTTCACTTTCTCTTAAATACCACAAGGTGGCATTAGCCAAATGGTCACATCTTATTAAATGGGATTCCTAGGGGCTGGAGCAGTGGCTTAGCGGTTTCCAGTTTCAGGAACTTACCTGGCATGCGCAAGGATTTGGGTTCAAGCCCCAGCCCCATGTACACAACCAAGTGTCACAGCAACAAAAGCCACATGAAAAATTAAATGAAATTGGATTCTCTCTCTCCCTCTCACTGTCCCTGTCTTTTTTTTTTTTCCCCAGTGAGGTAGGGGGGATTTCTAGTGGAAAATGTATCTTTCCAGAAACAGATTCCGTTTTGTTCATGAGGTAGGACCTAGCTTTCATCTCGCTTTTGTTTTCTGCCTGCATTTTCTCCTTTCCTACTGAAAGCCAAGGCTTATGTTTTCAACTTAAGTTCATTTGGGGCACTCTTTACCAGCAAGTAACAAACATTGTATTTTTTGTAATTAGCTAACCTTTGGAATTTCTACTTTCTTTGACAGCTTATAAAAGAATTAGCTGGCCTGAAGTATCTGCATTTTTCTGTAGACATTGAGGTTCAGTTTATAACTGCTGGTGGCACTGCCGGGATCCTCCCCTCCCCATCCCACAGCAGAAGCCCAGCTCAAGCCAGTGCGGCCTCTGCCTTGTCTCATCTGCTTAAGTGGGAAAGCGTCAAGATCTGTAGAGTGGAGGCGGCTAAGCTGAGCCAGCGTTATGAGAGATGCATTTTGCTCAACGGCTTCCAGAGCTCGCACTGTTTAGCAGGGCGTTTAAGTAAAATACGTTTACGTAACCGCTTTTTCTGTCTGATGCTCAGCTCTTGCTCTTTTCTTCAATATTCCCTAACCATGGATTGAACTACTGTGTGCAAAGACCTAGACGAGGTAGGAGAGCGATGTGAAATGTAAGTGTTTATATCCCATCAGGAGTTTAGCCCATAGAAGACAGTACCGAGAAGAGACCTAGAATGTTCCTGCATAAACACTAGTGCAGAACCTAGAAGCCTGGTCTCCAGAATCAGGCTCCTCACACCAGCTCTAGCATTGGGGGCCCTCACTTGGTCTGTGCCTCATTTGTCTCATCTCTAAAATGAGGATTCAAGCCAGGCATGGTGACGCACATCTGTGATCCCAGCAACTCAGGAGGCTGAAGCAGGAGAATCACAAGATGGAGGCCAGCCTCAGCAACTTAGCAAGGCCCTAATTCAAAAAAATTAAAAGAAGCTGGAGATAAAATGAGGATTCAAAGCCAGGCGAGGTGCTGCACACTTGCTACTTTCCCAGCTGCTCAGGAAACCGAGACAGAAGGATCACAAGTTCAAGGTCAGCCTGGGCAAAGTAAGGAAGCCCCATCACAAAAAAGAAAAAAGAGGATTCAGTGGGATTTCTTAATCTGGCCTTTTTTTTTTCTCCAACACTTAGTTGTGTATGTATGTAGTCCTGGGATTTGAACCCAGGTCGTTATATATGCCAAGAAAGTGTTCCAACCGCTGAGCCACTGCTCCAGCCGCCAGTGGGATAATTTATATAAATGATTTAGTGTACTGTCAGGCCATAATAACAGGTGTTTTTCAAATGAGGATGAATGTAAGTGTAAAAGCTCTTGTTTTTGTTTTGCAGTGCTGCGGATGGAACCCAGGACCTTTTGCACACTAGACAGGGTTCTACCACTGAGCTCTATACCCCCAGCCCAACACCGTCCTGTTTTGTTTCTTGTTTTTGCCTTTTTTGGCTTGTAAACAGCAGAAATTAATTTGTCACAGTTCTAGAGGCTAGGAAGTCTGAAGTCAAGGCTCTGCAGAGTCACTGGCTGGCAAAGGCCTGCTCTCAGGCTCATAGAAGTTGCCTCCTCATTGTGTCCTCAATGGTGGAGGGCATCCCTTTTACAAATGTGTTCTTCTGGGAAGCTGTTGGGGTTGAAGGAGGGAGGGGAGTCAGGAACCTACTGGCAGAGACTGCACATCTGGGGCGATGTACTAGAATCAGATAACATGGAGTTTTTAGTTCCCTAAACTCACCTTATGTTCAGATACAATATTCTTTACCTTGTTTTCTGTCCTAGTTTTAAAACACCTGCATCCTGGGCCAGAGAGGTGTCTCAACAATAGAGCACCTGCCTGGCATGTGCAAGGACCTGGGTTTGAACTCCAGCACCACATACGCAACTCAGTGGAGGAAAACGAAAACCAGATGAAAAAATAAATAAAACCGACTCCCACACTCAAAAAAACCACCAGTGTCTTGTCTTAATAACTACAGCTTTCTCAGCAGCTTCTCTAGATCTAGTCGGACAGATTCTGCCCTTATAATCAGTAATATCTTCTCCCCCTCCCTGCCCCAAGAAGTTGTTCATTATATCACTGCCCTGATGAAAAAGTTGTGCTGGCTTCTCATTGCTCTTAGGATAAAATAACCCAAAAGCCTTTCTTCACTTCCTCACAGCTGCTGCTCCCTACTGCCATCCCCTCTCTCAAGCCTCCTGCCTCCTCCCTCACAGCAGCACCCTGCACCCCCTGCGGCCTTTAGCTGTGCTGTGCCCTCAGCCCAGACACCCCCTTCCTCCTGAGCGCCTAGTCGCCAGGCCTCCGCTTAGATGTATCTTAATGAGGCTTTTCTCACCTTAAGTCCTGCCGTATCCCAGGGCCCCTGTGCTTCCGGATCAGGATCATACTTCACTGTGAACATTTCAATTCATACTTGTTTACCACAAAGTCAAAGTTTGGTGAAGACCAAGGTAGTTTTTGCTTGGGGCAGTACTAGCAGTTGAACCCAGGAGGATCTGCCTCTGAGTTAACATCCCCAGCCCTTTCATTGAAATTTTTTATTTTGAGACAGGGTCTCACTGAGTCACCCAGGCTGGTCTGGAACTTGCAGTCCTCCTGCCTCTGCCTCCCAAGTAGCTGGGACCACCACACGCAGTAGTTTTCTGTTTTAGTAAGTGTGGTCAGCAGCCCCTAGTTCATGGCTGGCATATTAGTGCTATGGATATCGGAAGACAGGGCCTTTCTAAAGAAGGCTATGTGTAAGTAATGTGTGGCATCATATCCAATATTATGCTGTATTGTGCCGGGAAAATGGAATTACCTTTTTTTTTCTTTTTATGAACTTTTTAAATTTTAGGCGTGCCGGGGGGCCCAGACAGCTGCAGCCGCAGCTCCTCGAATCAAGAAATTTGCCATCTACCGATGGGACCCAGACAAAACTGGAGATAAGCCTCATATGCAGACTTATGAAGTTGATCTGAATAAGTGAGTATCTCTCTGCGAGCAGGTATTTGATGAAGGAGTGGGAGTTTTTTTGTTTTTGGTAGTTCCGGGGATTAAACCCAGGACCTCAATGTGCTAAGCACACGTTTGACTTCTGATCCACACCCCCAGCCCAAAAGAGACTCTTGATTTGGTTCAGGAACATGATTTTCACATTTTGGGGGGCTTAAAACTTAGAGAAAATCCAATGCCTCCAGAATCTGTCATTTGGGGGTTTTGTTGTTGTTGTTGTTTTGGTTTTTTTGTACTGAGGATTTAATGTCCAGGGTTGCTCAACCACTGAGCCACATCCCCAGGCCGTTTTTTGTTTTTTACTTTGAGACAGTGTCTCCCTAAGTTTCTGAGGCTCGTCTTAAACTTGTGATCCTCCTGCCTCAGCCTCCCGAGCCACTGAGATTATAAATACCACTGTGCCCATCTGTCATCTGTTTTTAAAGCAGGAATGAGGAGGTGCAGGTTATGACTCAGTGGTAGAGTGCTTGCCAGCATGGATGAGGCCTGGCAGGCACAAGGTTCCAGGTTTAAACCCCAGCACCACATGCACAATGAATTGTCAGAACAATGAAAGCCACATGAAAAACTAAATAAAATTGATCGCCTCTTTCTCTCTCTCTCTCACTGTCCCTCTAAAAAAAAAAGAATATTAAACAAATGATGTGGACCAAGCACAGTAGTGTATACCTATAAACCCAATGTTCTGGGAGGCCAGGCAGGAGGAACACAGGTTCAAAGCCAGCCCTTGACTGAAAGGCATAAACAAATATGCCTTCCAAGTTCTTATCCAGAATATGACTGAGGGGCTGCAGTGGGGGCTCAGTGGTGGAGCAGGAGTGTGGGAGGACCCAGGTTCAAACACCAGTAACACGTACGCAACTGAGTGTCGGAGAAACAAAGGCCAGATGAAAAAAATAAAATTGATTCTCTCTTTCCCCTTTCTCTCCTCTCTCTCTCTTTTTTTTTTTTTTTTTTAAGAGAGAGGGACAGTAAGAAACACAGAATCAACTTTTGTTTTTCATGTGGCTTTTGTTGCTCAGATACTTCATTGTGTACGTGGTGCTGGGATTCGAATCCGTGTGCTTGTGAATGCCAGGCAAACGCCGTAACCACTGAGCAAGCACTCCAGCAACTCCCTCTCTCTTTAGAGAAAAGGAGAATCCATTTTATTTATTTTTTTGATCTGGCCTTTGTTTCTCCCACACTCAGTTGTGTATGTGGTGCTGGGGTTCAAACATGGGTCCTCACACATGCCAAGCAAGTGCTCCAACCACTGAGCAGCCGCTCCGGCCCCTCCTCTCTTAAAAAAAATGACTGAGAAGGCCTTGGTGGGACTAGAAGAGCAGTGGAGAGCTCCCTAGGAAAGCACCGCAGGAAATGCGCACTGCAGAGCAGAGGCGAAAGGAACGTGCATCGTGTGCGCTCTCAACAGGAGAAAAGATTGTTTATTCATGTGCATCTGATTACCAAATAGGTAATCTCACATGCCAGTGCCTTGAACGTGACCGAACTTCTGTGAAAACTTAGCTCAGACCTGGGTTCAAACCCCACTTTTTCTCTCTTTCTTTCTGCCTCCCTCCCTTCCTCTCCCTCTCTTTAAATACAAACAAACAAACTCAGCTCTTGTTAATGTGTCTTGTGCTAGGAAGAGACCTTCATCCAGAGCTCAGCTCTTGTTTCCCACTAGACGATCCACAGTTATGAGAAGCCTTATAAACACAGCTCGTGTAAGAAGAGCTTTTGGTCCCACTCTGCCCTTTCAGGACACAGGAGAACACAGGCTTGTAAAAAAAAAAAAAAATTGTATACATATGACATTTGTGGCAAAAATTGTGGTCAGAGCTCTGTTCCACTTGTTCGCTAGCAAAGTTACACGGGCAAGAACCTCAGTCTGTGTAGTGAGTGTAATAAATGCTTTAGTCCAAGTACACACCTCATAAGCCACTGAAGAAATCGCACAGGTGAGAAACTGTCTGTCTGGGATGAGAAATGAGATCTTAGCCACCAGAGAACTCACACTGTTCAAAGGCCCTACAAGTGTAGTAAGTGTTCCCAATTCTGTTCAGCCTTCCTCATACATAACAGGTCGCACTGGGGAGAAGCCCTGTATGTGTGGTGCCTGTGAGAAATGCCTCGGCCAGAAATCAGAGCTTGCTGTGCACCAGGGTCCACGCAGGTGAGAAGCCCTGCAAATGTTTGGGGCACACGAGTAGTTTTGCTCACAGAGCCGATCTCTCTAGGCACCAGGCAGCTCACACGCGTGCTTCTGAATACTTTCAGTATGAGAAAAGTTTTTGCTGTAGCTCAGACCTTGTTATACATCAGAGAATTCATGTATATGAGAAACCATATCAGTGGTCTCATGAGAATGGCTTCCTCTAGGTGTGGACTCTGTTGGCCAACAGAAAATGAGAACTCAGAGGAGCGCCATTATAAATTGTGTGTGATAAAAGCTTCCACCAAAGCTCAGCCCTTCAACATCAGAGAGTATGCATTGGTGAAAAAAATATAGCTGTAATGTGGATAGGAAGGTCTTGAGTTCAGCCCTCCTCTACCTCAGAAGCCTCACAAATGTCTTCAGACAAGAAGTTAAAATATAAAAACTGTTTACAGCTAGCGCAGTGGCGCAGGCCTGTAATCCCAGCAGCTTGGGAGGCTGAGGCAGGAGGATCGCAAGTTCAAAGCCAGCCGCAGCAGCTTAGCAAGACCCTATCTCAAAATTAAATGTAAAAAGGGCTGGGGGATGTAGCTCAGCGGTGAGTGCTCAATCCCTGGTACCACAAAAATAAAGATAAAAATAAAACCCTAACTGCTTAGAATTTAAAATATATTCTTCTAAGTAACTATTTGGTCAAGAAAAATTTTACTTAGAAAATAAAATCATTGCAAATCAAAATAATACGTGGCTACAACTAGAAAAAATATTTAATGATTGAGTTCACTTCCAATAATAGTGTAGTAACTCTCATCAAGCTAACCCCAAATGACAGTTATGTACTGGACAAAACAAGCAGCAGCCACCCAAGGGCACTGGCAAGTGACCAGCTGTGGGCAGACAATGGCAAGGAGGTGACGGTTGGAAGAATGGCAGGGCTGTAGGGGAGTTACAGATTTTTGCCCCAGGGCAGCACCAGCTGGTATGGGGAATGTAAGGACTAAAAGTAGAATGGAAAACAGCCTCACTGGCTTGAACCAGAGGAAAATGGAGAAATCCTATAGGCTTGAGTTCAGCCATACTAATTACCTGTTAACAACAGAGAGCACCCTTCAGAAAACAATCCGTATTTCATAGCATACAATTCAAAATTGGTCACTGCACAAAGAAACAGTGAAACCTGACTCATACTGAAGTATGAGACAATCAGCGGAGAAGGACCAAACATTTGTCTCCCAAAATTACCTACCGAAGCCCTACACCCCAATGTGATGGCTTAGAGATGTGCCCTTTGGGAGCTGATAGGACTAGATGGGGCCGTAAAGACTGAGCCCTTAGGATCAGTGCCCTTGTAAAAAGAGATGTCAAAGAAAGGTTTCTTGTCTTTCTGAGCATACGCTGCGGAAAAGCCATCTGCAAGACAGGAAGAGGGCCCTGCGAGATACTGACCATGGCAGCACCCTGATCTCGGACTTTCCATCCCCCAGAACTGAAAAGTAGGTTTCTGTTGCTTAAGTCGCCCAGTCTAGGGTGCTTCGTTATAGCACGTGGGGACCAACTTTGAAGCGACCCTGTTGTTGGACTTAGCAGACAAGAGTTGAATAATTATGCTCAAAAATATGCTCTTATGAGATGGAAAATGTCAGCAAAGAAATAGAACTGTTGATAAGGCCAAATGGAAAATCCAGAACTAAAATATATGGTGCCTGAGGTAGAAAATTCACTGGCTAGCCTTAGCAGCAGATTGGAAATGACTGTAAGAAGACTGAATGAACTTGAAAATAAATAAATAGAAATTGCCCATTCCTGCCAGGTGTGGTGACACTCCTGTGATCCCAGCAACTCAGGAGGCTGAAGCAAGAGGATCACAAGTTCAAAGCCAACCTCAGCAACTTGGACCCTGTCTCAAAATAAAATAAAAAGAGCTGGGGATGTGACTCAGTGATTAAGCATCCCTGGGTTCAATCCCTGGTAATACAAATAAAGAAAAAGAAATTATCCATTCTTAAGAAAAAAGAAATAAAATACTTGAAAAGCATCTTGATGGTCTATAGAACAGTAATAAAAGTCTAACACACATCTAATTGGAGTATTAGGAAGAACAGAAGAATGGGGGAAATTTTTTTAAGAACTGATGGTCAAGAACTTCCCAAGCTTGCAAAAGACACAATTTATATTTTAAGGCACTTGGTGAACCAGTGAGCCATATCCGCAACCAGTTATATGTTTTTATTTCAAGACAGTGTCTCCCTAAGTTGCTTAGGGCCTCACCAAATTGCTGAGACTGGCTTTGAATTTGGCAGCCTCCCAAGCCACTGGGATTACAGGTGTGCACCGCTGCACCCAGCAGAAGACCAAAAACAAAGTCTTGAAAAAGCCAGAGAAACAGCACTACATTCAGGGAAATAAGATCCTTCAAGTGAAAATGAAGACATTTTCAAAGGAAAAGTAAAAGATCTCAGAGCCAGGAGTCCTGTCCTCCATCAAATACGAGAGGAGTTATTTAAGGTGGAGAAAAATAATACAGGTGGAAAATCAGGGAAGGAATGAAAAGCACCAATGTGGTAAACATGGATGAACATAAATTGAATTTCATTAAAATTGATAATGATTGTTTAAAGGGAAATGATATCATTATACAATTATACGTAGCTATAATGCATAAGGCTGGGAACAAGATCTAAATTGGACCTATAAAGTAGAACAGTTCTGGGGCTGGAGCGGTGGCTCAGAGGTTACAGTGCTTGCCTGGCATGCATGAGGACGTGGGTTCAAACCCCAGCACCACATATACAATGAAGTGTCCGAGAAATGAAAGGTACATGAAAAACTAAATAATGATTCTCTTGAGGAAAAAAAATGGAACAGTTCTTAACATTATGGGACATGGATCAATATTAACACTAAACATACTGAAAAGTTGTGGAAATACGTAATTCTGGAGTAACCATTTTCAAAAATGCAAAGAACAGCTAAAAAGCCATCATGAACATATCAAAGTTCATTTCTATAAATACTTAATCTAAAACTATTCTGTGAGCTGGAGCGGTGGCTTGGCAGTTACTGTGCTTGCCTGGCATGCACAGGGAAGCAGGTTGGAACCCCAGTACCACGTACACAATGAAGTGTCAAAGCAACAAAAGCCACATGAAAACTAAATAAAATTGATTCTCTCTCTCTCTCTTTCGCTGTCCCCCTCTCTCTAAAAAAATAAAATATTCCCTTAAAAGAAGGCAGGAAGCTGGGTGTGGTCCCACACACTTATTATCCCACCTACTTGGAAAGCAGAGGCAGGAGGAAAGGACTATGGCTCAGTGGTAGAACACCTTTGCATCATTCCCTAGTGCCACAAAAAAAATAATAATTTTTTTTTTTAGTAGGAATGTGAAAAAATAAAATTATAGATAAGATTCTGGGGGTTGCTGGAGCAGTGGCTCAGCAGTTGGAGCACTTACCTGACATACACAAAGACCTGGGTTCAAACCTCAGCACCACATATGCAACTAAGTGTCAGAGAAGCAAAGGCCAGATGAAAAAATAAAGTTGATTTTTCTTTTACTCTCTCCCTCTCTCTTTAAAAAAAATAAATAAAAAATAAAAGAAAAAACATTCTGGCCAATGTGAGAAAGCCAAATGGCTCTGATATTCCAGGTGTCACACACCATGTTATGACAAGCAGAGAGGCGGAACTTTCAAAGTACAACTAAGTTTCTCCTTGTCAGATGTGGTCCCATGGTATTGGATGCTTTAATCAAGATCAAGAACGAGATGGATCCAACCTTGACCTTCCGGAGATCATGCAGAGAAGGTAAGCGTTTAATTCCCCTTAGGCTCCAGCGTTTATGTTCCCCTGAAAGAGCGTGGGCTGCCGGGATGCGATGGAGACTAGTTGCTGCGCTGCCAGGTGACCTTGCTGCACGTCTCCCTTTACTTGAGTAACTGTCAGAATTTGGACCATGATACAGGTTCCAGTTCCTGAGTTTGCTTTCATTCAGGAACTTCCTGTCACATGGTTACTGCATCCGGTGGTCCCTGTCAGCTGCTGTGCGCCTCAGGGATGCTGTGCAGGCTGCCATGTGCCCTGCCAAGCTCACTGCTTAGGGGCGGTGGAGGGTTTCCAGCTGACGCCTGTGCACACCTCGCCTGTCTCCCAGGGTGCTGTGTGTGTCCCCTGGGCTCCCATCACTGTGTGGGCACAGTAGGTTGTGTTCTACATTGTTGGTGCAGCATCCCCCATGGGGTGGTGACTTGTACTGCGGGTGCCACATGCTGTTGAGACAAGGTGAAGACCAGCACTTCCTACTTCAGTAGCTATGCATTTATTTTATGTTAGGAAAGTATAATTGGTAATGATAGCATAATAGTCATACAAGTGTTTTT
Source organism: Aplodontia rufa (assembly GCA_004027875.1). Taxonomy (NCBI): domain Eukaryota; kingdom Metazoa; phylum Chordata; class Mammalia; order Rodentia; family Aplodontiidae; genus Aplodontia; species Aplodontia rufa. Next base: position 38,491 of record PVKS010011158.1, read on the forward strand.
TAATATGAATTTAACTAAAAATTGAAAAGATTTCAAGAAAAGTAAAGGAGTTCCTTGCACACAGGTGAGGAAACAGGTTCAGGAGGTGAAGGGACTTCTGTAAGGCCATCAGACCCCAGGCTGTTGCCCGGTGCTCCCTCCACACATTAGTCAGCTCTCTGCTGCTGGAATGAAGAGTCTGAGAAAACCAGCCTAGAGGAGGAAATGTTTGTTCTGGGCCTACAGTTTCAGTCCGTTGTTACCTGGCCCCACTGTTTCTGGGCTGGGGTCAGGCAGAGTATCCCAGGAAATCTGCTCACCTCAAGGCAGCCAGGAAGCTTCATGATCCAGTCACTTCCCAAAACCCCCACCTCTGAACATTGCTTCACTAGAGACCAAATCTTCAACACATGAGCCTTTAGGAAACATTCTAGATTCAAACTCTTCATACCACCAGGCTTGGAAAACCTGGTATAAAATTGAAATGGAGGGGGCTTCCCAGCACTCGGCTCCACTGTGCCACTTGTGTGGACGCGAAAGTAAAAGTAAGAGCTCTCAGGAATCTGCCCAGGCCTCAGCCTTGAGAGGACCACGACAGTGTGATCAGCTTTGTGTACGTAAGTGCCTGAGCTGTCTTCCTAATGTCACCTTCCAGAGGGGAAAAGGCCAGTATCAGTGCCATAGGAAAGAAGTCAGGCTAAGAATTGTCATGTTGAGGTGTGTGGGTGGCATGTTGTTGTGTGTGTGGTGGGGGGTGCTGGGGGTTGAAGCCAGGGGCCCTTCACCACTGAGCCACATCCCCAGACCATTTCATTTTTTATTTTGAGACAGGGTCTCGCTAAGTTGCCCAGGCTGGCCTCGAACTTGTCTCCTGCCTCAGCCTCCCGCGAGCCTGGGAGTGCAGGCGTGCAGCACCACGCCTGGCTCAGCACCTTATTTTGCTTTGCTTTGCTTTGCTTCAGCTTCACTCGCGTTCGTTCTGCTTCTCCTTGGAAAGTGAGTGTTCAGTCAGTGCGTTGGGGTCAGGGCTCAGCCACCGCCACCGCCGAGCTGCGTGTTGTATGCACAGGAGAGTCCCAGCCTTCTCAGTGATCTGTGTCCAGGCCTCAACTCTGAGATGGCCAGTCCAGTATGGATGAGCTGGGTGCTGCATCTGTTAGAGCTTTGAGTTCAGACAGCAGTGCCTTTTAAAAATGAAGGCCAGTTTTTATCTCAAAATGCATGACTCTTGGGCTGGGTTGTCGCTCAGTGGCAGAGCATTTGCCTAGCATGCACAAAACCCTGGGGTCCAATCCCCAGTACCAGAAATAAGTAAATATAAATAAAGCGTGCCTCTAACCTGGAGCTGAAATTGATGTGGGAGCTCCACGGGGTCAACCATGCCCAGGCCCCTTCTGACCTTCTACAGAGCCATCCTTAGCAATGTGGCTTCTAACCTCAAGATGGCCACAAAATGGTTTTGGAGCTTCAGCCATTAAGTCCACCTTCTAGGCAGGTAGGAGGAGGAAAGAGAAAAGCCAGCAGGCAGATACCATTGGTGCTCCTGATGGTGTGGCAGCGATGGCCAGAAGAAAGGAGTTGGCGCGGGCCTGAGGCCAAGCCTGGGTAAGGACCGCCTGGCTCTCTCCCTCAGGTATCTGTGGCTCTTGTGCGATGAACATCAACGGAGGCAACACTCTAGCTTGCACCCGGAGGATCGACACCAACCTCAACAAAGTTTCCAAAATCTACCCTCTCCCGCACATGTATGTGATAAAGGACCTCGTTCCTGTGAGTTGCTGCGTCTTCCTTTGTTTTGCAGGGCGCTGCGCATGTGAGTGGTGTGATCAGGTGTTGAGACAGGCGATTTTTCAGCTCTGGCTGCTTTCCAGGCAGTCCCATGGTAGAGCTGGACAGGGCTGTCTTCCTCGGATATGGCAAGAGACCGCAGCGTCACCTAGAGCGTTGGGAAACCCCCCAAGTTTGACACAGTGTGGTCTGAGTTTAATTTAAGAATCTCAGCCTGGCGTGGTGGCGCAACCCTGTAATCCCAGCAGCTCGGGGAGCTGAGGCAGGAGGATCGTGAATTAAAAGCCAGACTCAGCAACTTAGCGAAGCCCTGTCTCAAAATAAAAATAAGACAAATTGGGGATGTGGCTCAGTGGTTAAGCGCCCCTGGGTTCAATCCTTGGTACCAAAAAAAAAAAGAAGAGTTCCAATGACAGAAGATAAACACCTAGAAAACCCTCCAGCAGCTGGTTTGTGAGCATTGTTTGGTGGTAACCAGGCATAGGCCCCAGAAATGAAGAATTTGGCCATCACTACGTAGAATTGGTGTGGGAAATGGCAGCAGTTGTTTGACTTGTTCTCTTACTCTGCTCCTCCCTCCGTTTGACATCTGGTCCTTCGCTGTTCTCAAAGGTGGGCAGGGGAGAAAGGACTGGGCTTGGCAAGTCTCCAGAAGGATGAGGGAGAGGTTTGCTGCCCATGCTTACATTGTGACACTGTTAGTTTGCTTTTCATCGCTGTGACCATATACCTGAGAGAAACAACAGAAAGGAGGAAGGTGTACCTTGGCTCACGGTTTCAGTGTGTGGCTGGCCTGCTCCGCTGTTTCAGGCCAATGTGGGGCAGAACATGGTGGCAGAAGGGCACAGCAAAGCGCAGCTGCTGAACTTCCTGGCAGCCAGGAAGCAGAGATTAGCGCTCTCAGGATCCAGGCACTTCCCAAAAGCCCCACCTCTGAACATTGCTGCACTGGGGACCAAGCCTCCAACACATGACTCTTTGAGGGACACTTCGTAGCCAGCCCTTAACAGTGACTATTTCTCCTTTTGTGACCTTTGCATATGTTCACATCCAGGAAGAGTCTGACTTACAGAAAAACAGGCAGTGTCCAAGAAACAGGGCAAGTGGGAAGCTGAGAAGCGATGGCGTAATCTGATCCTTTTCTTCTTCCTCTCCCTCTTAACCTCAGGATTTGAGCAACTTCTATGCGCAGTACAAGTCCATTGAGCCCTATCTGAAGAAGAAGGATGAATCCCAGGAAGGCAAGCAGCAGTATCTGCAGTCCATAGAGGATCGTGAGAAACTGGTCATTGGTTCCTCCTAATTGGCTTGATTCTGGGGGCTCGTGGCAGAGGTGTTGCTGCAAGTGTAGCTTGGGGGAGCAACAGGAGAGGATGCAGTCCATTTAGCATATTCTGGAAGGGGACTTTGAGAGCCTCTGGCCCAAGGGTTGGACACCCTCCTCTCAAGGCCAGGTGGGCCATGTGAACCCGTGAAGGCCCAGGCTGAACTGAGGAGCTGCGGCCGTGCCCTGCCTAGAGGGTAGGTTGTTGCAGCGTGGCTAGACGTTGGTCTTTCATAAGTACCCAGTATGTACGGTTGCTCAAGTGGGGTGGGCAACACACCCCTGTAACCCCAGCAACCCAGGAAGCTGAAGCAGGAGGATCACAAGTTCAAGCTCAGCAACTTCATGAGAGCCTGACTCGTAATTTAAAAAAAAGAAAAAGTCTACAGCTCAGTAGTAGAGTGCCCTTGGGTTCATTCCTCATTCCCCAAAAAAAAAAGACCGGGTATTCATAAGCTAACAGCTAAAACAGGCTGAGCTCTTGCTGCGGGGAAAGCATCCCATTCGCACTCTTCCCGCCATCGCCAGCTTACACAGCCGCGAAAGGTTAAGTGCAGAAGGGGGGCCAGCGCCTGCTGTTCTTCCTAATGCCACCCCTCTAGCCGTGGAGAGCGCCTGCTACTGCTCTTCACACCCAGGCTGTAGACTCGCAAGGGCCAGGCTTCGTTCCTGAGGCTTTAGTCTCTCTCTCCTGTGCTGTTGCCCCATCTCAGAAGTCTGATTTGCACATTGACTCTGTGCCCCATAGGGCGGGAAGGAGTCCAGATGGAAGTGGAACCCCAGCTGCAAAGGGTTGGGGTGGTAGCTTAGCGGTGGAGCATCCCTGTGTTCAATCCCTGGCACCACAAAAGCCGGTGCAGTGGCACACACCTGTAATCCCAGCTGTTCTGGAAACTGAGGCAGAGGATCAGGAGTTCAGAGACCTTGCCTCCTCAACAGAACGGACTGGGTCTGTAACTCAGTGGTAGAGTGCGTACCTGGCATCACAAGGCCCTTTCCATCCCCAGCACCACAGGGAGTGAAAAGTCAGTTACGCTGGAGGGCTGGAGGGCTGGAGGGAGGGCTGGAGGGAGGGCTGGCTGGATGGATTCTGCCTTTTAGGTCTGGTCCTCGAGTGCCTTGTTATTGGGGCACAGCTCCGCCCACTGCCGTTTCTAACTGCCAGAGAGCCCTGCACTTCCCCAGCCCCTCTGTCCCAGCGGGCGCTTCCCTTTCCCAGCAGGCTGGGGCGCTGCTCTTCCCTTGAGGTGGTGTTGGGCAGCCTAAGCCCTGAGCATCTTCTGCAGGTGGTGGGCAGTTACTCCCTAGCTGCCAAGCATTTGCTTATCATTTTTTGCTTCCTAAACTAATATGCTAAACTTAACCAATAATTGAAAATACAGAGGACTATTTTTAAATAATCCTAGATCTTCTACCAGCTAAAGATAACCGACAAGTAACATCTGGAGTTACCTTTTTCTCTCATCTGTTAAATCACATTTTTCTGTGGCTGGGATCAGCATCAAATGTGCTTTTGGATTCTGCTCTTATTACCGTGAATACTTGGCCCGTGTTTGTTTGCTTTGTTATGTTTTCACAGTGCTGTGATTGAACCCAGGGCCACTTCACCACTGAACTACAGTACTTTTTTTTTTTTTGAGGCAGGGTCTCACTAAGTTGCTGAGGGTTTCACCAAATTGTTGATGCTTGTCTCAAACTTGCAGTCCTCCTGCCTCAGGCTCCCAAGTTTCTGGGATTTCAGGCATGTGCTAGGTTTTGCTTTTTGGTGATTGTTTTGCTTTTGGTTGTTCTGGAAACGGGGCCCAAGGCCTGACACGTGCTAGACAAGCACTGTGCGACTGAGCTCCATCCCCAGCTCTTTCTTGATTTCCTTTGAGACAGGGTCTTGCTAAGTTACCCAGGCTGGCCTTGAACTTGTGATCCTCCTGCCTCCGCCCTCCAAAGAAGGTAGAATTATAGGCATGCACCACTGCACCAGACTCAGCTGTGCTCTTTTTCTAAAGAGAGAGGGACAGTGAGAGAGAGGGAAAGAGAATCAATTTTATTTAGTTTTTCATGTGGCCTCGGTTGCTCCAACACTTCGTTGTGTACGTGGTGCTGGGGTTTGAACTCACGTCCTTGCACATGCCAGGCAAGCACCTTAACCACTGAGCCACCGCTCCAGCCCTTCACCTATGTTCTTAAAGCTTTCTTGTCCGGACTAATCCACGCAGCTTTGTGCCACTACAGGAGTGTGCACCATGTGCTGTTAAACCATTGCACTTTTGTTGAATGGTGGGGTTGTTGTTTCCAATTTTTTATTATAAGTAAGGCCAGATTAATGTCCTTATCCTTCAAATTCTGCCCCAAAATTTTAACTAACTTCTATAAGTGGGTTAAAGAATCCGACCATTGCTCAGGCTTAACTTCTCAGGCCTACGCCTTCCAGACCCATGAAGCCAGCCTGCACTCCCGCCACCCCTCTGAATACAGTGTGGAGTTGGTTCAAATGTGATTGCTGGCTTTCTCATCTCCTGTATGCTGTCACTTCAGGGGTCAGTGTGTCCCTTTTGTTTTGCTGCTTTTAATCTATTTTTGTTTCCAAAATCAGAAACTGCTTAGAATTAATTGGGCAGATTGAGTCTGTGACATATGTTTGCGGGTGGGGACGCCAGAGACAGACCCACCAGGGTCACATCCTGGCTCTGCTATGTGTGCTGGGTGCAGGCCCTGACGGCCTCTCTGAGCCCCTCACCTGTGAACGGGAGTGTGAGGGTCCTCAGCTCATGGGCATGCTGTGTTGACCAGCTGGGCCCTTGTGGAAAACACAGGCATTGGTGTTACCTGGCATTCTGTGGCCTCTGCCAAGCCGAGAGCAGAAGCTGGGAAATTCCGCCGTGGGACCTTTTAAGTTTATTCAGGTCTTTGTGGATTTTTTTGAACCTGATAAACCTCCACAGACACTCCTTCCTTAGGTTTTACCAAGAAAACTCAGGTACAGGTGGGCACTTTATGCGCTGACCCAACATCATGCTTGGGCACTCGGGACGTGGTGTCTGCCCCCAGGCCCTGACTGCCCTTTCTCTCGGCACAGGATGGGCTCTACGAGTGCATCCTCTGTGCCTGCTGCAGCACCAGCTGCCCCAGCTACTGGTGGAACGGGGACAAGTACCTGGGGCCCGCGGTCCTTATGCAGGTGAGGTGCTCATCAAGGAGGGCGGCAGGCCCGAGGGAGCATCGTGCCCATGGGCCTGGGTGTGAGTGTGCCTTTGCTGCAGTGTTGAGGGTCACCAGCAGAGGCGGGGCCATGCCTTCTGGAGCACCTTGCAGTCATGAGCCATTTTCCCTGCGCAGCCAGCTGGACCCGTGCACTGCCATCCTGCTCACAGGCTTGGTGACATGCACAAAGGGGAGAGAAACTTGAGGAGCAGCCACCCAGCTGTAAGAGCGGAAACCTGCTTCCAGCGCAGGGAAAGCCTGGGGTGAGGGGCTGGCTGCTTAGAGAGAAGGCGACATTGCTTGTCATTGCCTGATACTGTTCACGCATCACTACAAAGAAAGGTGCCATCTTTGTTCCCAGAAAGTTGGTGCTTGTTAGGTTTGTGGTCACTGCTTTTCACACTCCTCCCTCCCTCCTTTCAGTACTGAAGATTGCATCTGGGGCACTCTTAACAGTGATCTTATACCTGCTGCCCTTTTTTAAAATTTTGAGATAGGGTCTCGCTAAGTTGCCCAAGCTGGCCTTGAATTTGTGATCCTCCTGCCTCAGCCTCCTGAGTCACTGGGATTACAGGCATGCACCACTGTGCCAGCTCAGACTCTTAAAAGATAGCTTCACTTACATAGAGCAGTGGCACACACCTCTAATCCCAGCAACTCCAGAAGCTGAGGCAAGAGGATCACAAGTTCAAGGCCAGCCTCAGACACTTAATGAGGCCCTCAACAACTTAGCAAGACCCTGTCTCAAAATAAACAGGGCTGAGGATATGGCTCAGTGTAAAAGCATTCCTGGGTTCAATCCTAAGTCACAAGGAGAAAAAAGAAAAAGACAATTTCACATTTCTTGTTTTCTCCCAAAACGCAAAGGTGCGAGGGTGTGTGGCTGCAGGAGGAGCACTGATGTCAGCTCCGCTCACACCAGAGAATCTGAGCTGAGCTCTCAGCAGCGCTGCTGGAGCAGGCCCCGGATGTGGGTTGGTCCATTTTTAGCTTCCTCCCCTCAGGCTGCTGGAGTGGGCACATGCATTGGAAGAATCAATAAATGGGACAAATGCTGTCTCTAGACGGGTCTGTTAAATCATAGGTTTGCTCAGTGGCGGTGAGTAGCTCGGTTAGGTGCTGTGCAGACAGACTAACAAGAGCGTGAGCTGCGGGCCCCACCTTGCTGCCTCTAAGCTGGGAGGCCCTCGAGCAGCATGAGGTCATTAGGAGATGACGCCCAGTAGCATGTAATTACAGTGCCACCTGCAGTGGGAGACTCACCAAGAAGGAGTGTGCACCCTCGGGAACTTTTCTTGGAAGAAGGCAGGAATTAAAGAGTAGTCACAAAGCGTGTAGGCGAGAGGGTTCAAGAGGGTTCCTTGTCTTCCGCTCTCCCAGGCCTACCGCTGGATGATTGACTCCAGGGACGACTTCACAGAGGAGCGCCTTGCCAAGCTGCAGGACCCGTTCTCTCTCTACCGCTGCCACACTATCATGAACTGCACCAGGACCTGTCCCAAGGTACGTGGGGCCACTGGCTCTCAGCTCTGCCTCAGAAGTGGCATTGCTCACGCCTGTGCAGTTGGCCAAGAGCAGGCCTGGTCGTTAGAGATGGAGAGGCACCAGAATGTCTGTCATCTCAGTGGGAGCTAGGGGCTTTGGGCTCTCAAAGACTCCATTAGGCACTCTCAGGAGGATGTGAGCACCTTCCGAGAGTCAGGAGTGCTGCGGGAATCCACAAGCAGGAACCTGTGGTCAGCCCGACTTCTCTAGAGCCAGATGCGGAAGCCATCGCAACAGGCTGCTGCGGACGCCAGGCCCTCGCCGTCCCCCTGCTTCTCCAGCAGCCAGTCGGTCCTTCCTCCACTCCTAGAGCTCTGACTCAGCTCCAGCTGCTC
>PVKS010011158.1:46759-57651 GCA_004027875.1 Aplodontia rufa
CCCCTCCCTCTCTTCCTTCTTTCCTTCGTTCCTTTTTTCGGGGTGGGGCAGTGAGAGAGAGAGAATCAGTTTTATTCAGTTTCTCGTGGCTTTCATTGCTCTGACACTTTGTTGTGTGCGTGGTGTTGGGGTTCGAACCCGCGTCCTCGCATGCCAGGCGAATAGCCCCTTTGAGCTGCACTTGGTGGCTGTGTCCTTGCCAGCCTTTGTTGCCGCACCCTTCCGATGGACTTTGGAGATTATTCCTTATTAGTATGTGAAGTATCTTATTCTCTCAGGGTCTTTTTTTTTGTTTTTCTTTTTCTTTCTCTTCACAACACTTTAATTTTAGGGTTAGAGTTAACCTTCTAAAATGAGAGGGCTACTCAGGAGGCTGGGGCAAGTAGTTCACAAGTTCAAGGCCAGCCTCAGCAATTTAGCAAGGCCTTGTCTCTAGAAGGACCAGGCATGATGACACATGTCTAGTTAGGGCGACTCGGGATGGAATAATAAGGGCTAGGGATGTGGCTCAGTAGCTAAGCATCCCTGGCTCAATTCCTGATACCAAAGTGGGTGGGGCTAGCTCACTGGTAAAGTGCCAATAGATTCAATCCCTATTATCAAAAAACAAATAAAATGAAAGGACCCTCCCCTAGCCTCAGGCAAGTCCTTGCCCAATTTCGCCACACACTTCCCTTGTGTCCTTCCAGTGTCTTCCAGGCTGGCCTCCACTGGGGTGGTTGTCCTGCTTCCTGCAGAACAGACAGTGCAGCCAGGGCGCACACCTGTAATCTCAGCAGCTCCAGAGGCTGAGGCAGGAGGATCGCAAGTTCAAAGCCAGCCTCAGCAACTTAGGTCCTGTCTCAAAATAAAATGCAAAAAGGACTGGGGAAGTGGCTCAGTGGTTGAGCACCCCTGGTTCAGTCCCTTAGTAGATACAGCTACAGGACCGCACTTCAGGCAGGACCACAGTGTTGGCCTATGGAACTCAGTGGTGTTCACGAGGGGTTAACAGTCGCTTCGCCCACATGCCATAGAGAGCTCCTGTGCCCACTTCTGCTGCTGTTGATTTACTACAGTGGTAATGACCTGGCTAACACTGACCCCGGCCTATGGTCAAAGAAGAGACACTGGTATCTTTTCTTTTCTTTTTTTTTTTTAAGAGAGAAGGACAGTGAGAGAGAATCAGTTTCCATTTAGTTTTCCACATGGCTTTCGTTGCTCTGACACTTAGCTGTGTATGTGGGTGCTGGGGTTTGAACCCAACCCGTGTACTCGCGCATGCTGGGCAGGCACCGTAACCACCACTGCTCCAGCCCCTAGACGCTGGTGTCTTTGAGCTGTCGGAGAGCACGGCTGTGCCCTGGCGTGTCTGTCTGCTGTGGCAAGCCCCCCAGGAGGAACTCAGTGTTGCACAGCTCCTGCCAAAGAGCAGTGGACACAGGAGCGCAGCCCAGAGCATGGGCTTTGGGGCAATGCACTCACTCACCTTCCCTGTGCTGAGCCTGCCTGGGAGGAGCCACCAGGGTCTCTGGGTCCTCCCACCCCTGTCACTGACCTTGGGTACTCATTGTCTTTTCCTTTTTTTAAGGGTCTGAATCCAGGGAAAGCTATTGCTGAAATCAAGAAGATGATGGCGACCTACAAGGAGAAGAAAGCTATAGCCTAGCAGTTTAAATGCTGAGCTCAGCTTCTGACCAGCTCCGCGCTGAACGTGTTTTTAATCTAATTTGAATTCCTTCAAAGGTCTCGATTTTTCCATGAATACAGCATGTACAATAAAAGTCTAAAAAATAAAAGTATTCAAATTTATCAACAGAAAAGAGCCTGCCCCTTTTAGGTGCTGCTGAGGCTGCTGTGAGTGAGCCTGGTCCCTGTCCTTGCAGAGGAGGCCTGGGGGTGGGGCGGGGCGGGGTCCTGCGGTAGGAACCAGGTCCAGGTTTGTCCGGCTGTGCAGCTCCCCTGGGACCAGTTCCTCTGCCTCCTCGCTACTCTGTTTTCCCATCTGTGAAGCAAGCGGGACCCATAATGGCCTAACATTGCCAATGTGGCGTGACCATGCCGGGCACCAGCTCTGAGTGCTCAGGAAATGGCAGTGACATGCAGTACATATAGTGTAACATGTCATCTCGACTTCTGTAGTTAGTATGAGAATTATTCAACCGAAACCTGATAAGTCTTCCTCCAGGACAGAGCAGTGAGCCCACATCAGCTGTGACTTGGTCAGTTCCACAGATGACCTCAGGGGAACTCCCACTGCCAGCGTCCATTCCCCTCCACAGCTGTCAACCAGGTGTCGAAAGGCGGGCACCTAAGAACAATGCAGGAAAAGTGGAAAGTGATATCTCCTTCCAGGTTTCACGTTCCTGCGAACTTGTGGCATCCATAAAACTGTCCCTTCAAAAATAGAGTAAGGGGGCTGGAGCGGTGGCTCAGCAGTTCTGGTGCTCACCTGGCATGCGTGAGGACACGGGTTCAAACCCCAGCACCACAAACAGCCAAGTGTCAGAGCAAGGAGGGCCACGTGAAAAACTAAATAAAATTCTTTCTCACTATCCCTCTCTCCTTAAAAATAAATAAGCAAACAAAAATAAGAGTAAGGGGACCAGACCTGGTGGCACGCGCCTATAATCCCAGCACTTCCGGAGGCTGAGACGAGGATCACAAGTTCAAGGCCAGCCTAGACAGCTTGGTGAGACCCTGTTCAAAAGGACTGGGGATGTAGCTCAGTGGTCGAGTGCTTGCCTGGCATGTTTGAGGCACTGGATTCCATCCACCTCAAAAAGAAAAACAGGTTTTTTTGTGTGTTTTTTGTTTTGTTTTGTTTTTTAGAGAAAGGGACAGAGAAAGTCAATTTTAGTTTTTCAAGTGGTTCCGTTGCTCCAACACCTCATTGTGTACGTGGTGCTGGGCCTTCAACCCACATCTCTGCGTACGCGAGGCAGGGGCCAAAGCTGCTGAGCCACCGCTCCAGCCCATGATGCGGTATTAATATAATCCGTTAGCTTTTCCCCCCTTGGTACTGAGGATTGAACCCAGGGCAGGCACTATACCACTGAGCTACATCCCCTGTGATGGACATGGAAATTACCAGAAATCACTCATGTGAGCCAGACAGCAAGTCTGGAAGTTTTGATTTGCATTTCCCTTATAGCTAATGATGTAGAGCATTTTCTCATATATTTATGGGCTTTCTGGACTTCCTCTGGTGAGAAGTTTCTTTTTAGATCCGGAGCCCATTTATTGATTAGATTATTTGTGATTTTGGTGTTCAGTTTTTTTTAGTTCTTTGTATATTCTGGACATTAGCCCTCTGTCCAAGGTATAGCTGGCAAAAGTTTTCTCCCATTCTGGAGGATCTCCCTTGACAATTTTGACCAATTCTTTAGCTGTGCAAAAGCTTTTTAGTTTAATTGCATCCCATTCATTTATTCTTTTCTTTTTTTCTTTTTTTTCAGGGCTGAGGATCGAACTCAGGGCCTTGCGCATGCTAGGCAAACGCTCTGCCACTGAGCTAAATCCCCAAACCCCCATTCATTTATTCTTGACTTTACTGCTTGTGCCATGGGAGTTTTGTTAAGGAAGGCGCCACCGACCCCTATGTCATGTAGTGTTGATTATACTTCTTTTTCAAGTAAATTTAAAGTTGCTGGCTTAATATCCAGATCTTGGAACCATTTTGATTTAATTTTTGTGCAGGGTGAAAGGTAAGGATCCAGCTTCAGTTGTCAACACAAGGCCGACCAATTTGCCCAACACCATTTGTTGAGCAGGCTGTCTTTCTTCCACGCTATGTTTTTGCCCCCTTTATCAAATATCAGATAGTTAAAGGTATGGGGGTTCGTCTCAGAATTCTCTATTCTATTCCATTCGTCTTCTGTTCTGTTTTTTGTTTGTTTGTTTGTTTGTTTTTTGTTTTTGTTTTTAAATCTATATGGGGCTTTGGGTACAATGGCCATTTTGATTATAATAATTCTGCATAACCATGAACATGGAATGTTTTTCCATCTGCTCAGGTCTTCTGCAATTTCTTTTAGTTTTGGATACTTTTCATTGTAGAGGTCCTTAATATCCTTTGTAAGGTTGATGCCCAAGTATTTTATTTTTTTGAGGAGATGGTGAATGGGAGAGATTTCCTGACGTCTTCTTCCGCGGACTTGGTGCTGGAGTAAAGGAAAGCTAATGGTTGATCTTATAGCCAGCCACTTTGCTGAAATCGCCTATAAGCTCTAGAAGTTTGGTGAAGTGGATAATCTGTTTTCATCATAGAACTCCGTCCTTGTCCCCAAAGCCAATCCAATAACGAGATCATGGTTTTGAGAAAAAGGAAAAGGGTTTCTTGCTTCCCTAGCAAAGGAGAAACCCAGGGGCCTCCCGTCCCAGAGGCTGTGATTCTGCCCATCAGGGGGAACGGGAGGCTTTTAAAAGCTGCCGTTCACATGTTCTCTGTCCAGAGTTGCCATTCCCTGTTCATTCGTCAGTCATTTCTGAGGTATTCTGACCCTCCCCAAAATCTGAATTACTTCCTGGGGTGGGTGTGTGCTCAAGGAGGGAGAACTCAGCCCAGAAGGGTCATCCTGTTTCCCCTGAGATTAGGGAGGGAGAGAGATTAGAGAGGGGGAAGGAGGGAGGAAGAGAAAGAAATATGCCATTTTAAATATAAGTCCCAGTGGCAGAGGAGCAAGGGCCACATTTAAAGCATAAAGTGGACCCCTGTTCACACCCCGGTGTGACTCAGCAGTAGATCAGGTGCATGGGCAAGGCCCCAGGGTTCTGTTCCCTCAAAAGAAAAAAAGAGAAATTTGGAGAACAGGGTCTTTACCTTTAATTACCAGTATCTTGGAATTCTTGACTTACTCAGTAGGGCCACATGGTACACAAACAGGTATTAAAACTCCAGATTCCAAAGCCACACACACACACACACACACACACACACACACAACTCAGGCACCCCTGTAGCAAGCTCTTGTGAGGTCACGGGACAAACAAGTTGCCAGGTCTGTGGATCCCCCAGTTCAGACCTCAGGGATTTGTCCCAGGACGGTCAGAGTCCTCGGATTCATGCATATGTGACTTGCTTCTAGTCCCTAGATCTGGAGGGAAGGGTGGCTTACGGGCTGGCTGCGGGTCAGCTGGCTGTGGCTAGCGAGTTGCTTCTGCAGATCCGCCTCATCATCTCACCCCATCTGAATGTGATCTAAACTGGAACGTTATCAACAAATAGTTTAATTTGCTTATTTAATCTTTCATCAGATTGGAGGCAAATGTTCCGCTTTCAACAGTCACAAAGACTTTTTTTTTTGAGAGGGACAATGAGAGAGAATCAATTTTATTTAGTTTTCCGTGTGGCTTTCGTTGCTCCAACACTTTGTTGCCTATGTGTTTTGGGGGTTCCAACCCATGTCCTCCCACATGCCAGGCAGGCACTGTAACCCCTGAGCCACTACTCCAGCCCCAGACTTTTCTAATAAAACCACAGACCTGAGCAGAGAACAGTGTTTTGTCCTTTATGCTCCCTGTGTGCACAACGTGCCCCAGGTGGAATCCTTGGAATGTCCCTTTCTTGGTCTTCGGTACCTGCTGCTGAAGGGTCTCGACCCACCCACCCGCCAGGGCTGGAGCTGGCTACTGCGAGGCTAGGGTCCCTCGTGCTTTTTCTTTGCAAGCCTCCTGCCTCACTTCACGATGCCCCGTCAGGAAGTACTGTCACCGCTCCATTCCCTTCAGGGCCCTTGGTTTTGAATATACCCTTACCACCCTGCCCCTGCAGCTGATTTTGAAAAGGGACATGTTTCTTTCTCTTCCTCTCTCCTACCAGCATAGGAATCTCTGCCCCTCCCAAATCTCAGGGAAAACAAGATTACCTTTCTTCCCCATCCTGCGCAGAGTTGTCCTTGAGCACACACCCACCTCCCTCAAGCACACACTCACCTCCCAAAGGAAGTCATTGAGACTCTGGAGAGGGTACCAGCAGATCTCCAGACCTTCTCCCAAACTAAGAAGGGAATGATTAACTCTGCACTGAGAACATGTGGAATGCAGCCTTTAAAACCCCCTGGTTGGGCTGAAGCAAAGGCTCCGTGGTTACGGAGCTTGCCCGGCATGCATGACTGCGCGGGTTCAAACCCCAGCACCACGCACACGGCGAAGCGGCACAGAAACAAAGGCCAGATGGAAAACTAAATAAAGCTGATCATTCTCTCTCTCTCTCTCTCTCTCTAAAACAAAACAAAACAAAAAACCCAAAACCCTGTTCCCCTTGATGGGCCGAATCGCAGCCCAGCCTCTGGGACGGGAGTCCCTGCGTTTCTCCTTTGCTATCGAAGCAATAACCTTTCTTTTTCCTTTTTCACAAAACTGTGTCCTCGTTATAGGATTGGCTCTGGGGACAAGGACCAAGCTCTCAGTAACACCTTCCCTTCCTTGCCAGACAAATTGCTGCTGGGAGTGTGGAGCATGCTTGTAGTCCCGGTGATAGAGGCAGCCGAAGCAGGAGGATCACAAATTAGTAAGTTGGCAATTTAGCGAGAGTCTCAGCAACATAGCGAGCCCCTGTCTCAAATTTTATATTTTTATTATTTTTTTGCGGGGGGAGGAGTAAAAGGAGTGGAATTTAAGAAGGAAGAGGAATAAAATTTCCACAATACTGAGGGGTACCTGGAAGCAGGATGAGTCAAATTTTAAAAAGAGGACTGGGGGTATAGCTCAGCAGTCAAATGCCTCTGGTTGCAGCCGCTATAAGCAGAAAAGGCAAACTGCTACAACTGCACTTTACTGTGCATCTGAATAGCCATAATCTTACCACGGGGTTTGTCACTAGGTGAGAAAATCCCCTTTGGTTGCAAAAATCCAGTGAAACTAGAGAAATCAAGAAGTAATGCACTGCAGTGGAGTGGACTGTCCCATGTGAGTGACTTCTCAGCCTTCTGCATCTTGGAGCCACCTAGGAGTGTTATTCAGGCCACAAGAGGGTGGCAGCCCAGAAGCAGGCTGTTCAATCGGACCTAGCCCAGTTGTGAGTGGGAAATTTCAGCTTCAGTTATCTGGGAGGAGAGCCGGGCCACAGACCACCTGGACAACCACATAGAGAGAGTCACTTCCCCAAAGGTGACACCAGGCAGATGGCAGGGCCTCCCACATCCTCTGCGGTTTGGAGGGGAGTTTCCCTGGCCTCCCGCCCCATCCAGGAGATGGGCTCAGCTGCAGGTGCCCTCCTTCCCAGACGGCTCAGGTGGAGCCTCTTCAAGGTCGAGCAGCATCTACCGTAGAGACAGCAGAGAGCAACCGTGCAATGTAGAACCCATGCCCCCTGCTTCTGCGCAGCTGCTAACCCAGCGCCAGGAGCTAAAGAAAGCAACTGGCCTCTGCTGAGCCCCTGTCCCCTCGTTTCACCTCTCAGTGACTTCCATTTTAGAGGAGGGGAGAGGCTGAGAGAGAGGGAGGGAGGGAGGGAGGGAGTTTTCTGAGTTTACACAGCTAGAAAGCCACCAATGCACCCAGGTCTTCTTGAGCCTGGGCCTAGCCCCTTGCCACTGTGCCACACTGCCTCTTGGCAAGGCCACCTCAGCCTGCCCATTTCAAACCCAGCCCTCCTGCTGCCCTGGAGGTCTGGTGGCCCACGCATTGGGCTAAGCCCTGGTGAAGTCAGAGGAAATCTCTCTGTGCCTGTCCCTCTGGGGCTGCCAGCGCTTTTCAGGTCTCCTGGCACCCCAGCTGTGCAGGTGGGTGGTGCTGCCTGGCTTCTACGCTTGAGGAACACCTGGGCCACCTGACTGTCCTGGATGCCTCCTGTGCATCCTCGCAGCGAATGCCTGCACCTGGGTGCGTGTCTCGGGTCTAGCAGGTGCGTGCTCTCTCCTTCCTTGACCTTTGTCGAACAGTGCCACACTGTCCCCAGGGTTTTGGGTGCCTGTTCTTGTGTGATCCTCACAACATGCAGGCGTGGCTGACATCACCGCATCCTACAGGTTAGGCAATGAGGCCCAGAGAGGTTGAGCCAGGGTGCCCAAGGCCGCGCACGCTGGGAGAGAGGGAGGCCTGCAGGATCCAGCGCGCAGAGTCGGTAAGCGGCGTGCACTTGGGCGGTGCGTGTCTCTGGTGCTGTGCGCTCCCCAGTCCCCGGCCGAGAGGAGGCGGGGCTGGACTACAAGTCCCGGCAGCCCGTGCGCGGCGCGGGCCGACGTGGGCCGCAGGGAGGGGCGGGGCTTGGCGGCCGCAGACTGACTGCGGCAGCCTCCGAGCCGAGCCTCCGCGCCGAGCCTCCCAGCTGAGCCGCCGCCTCTGCAGGTGCCCGCCGCCTCCCGCGTCCAGCCCGCGTCCCAGCCCGCGCCGCCCGGACCGCGCCCCATCGGGGCCTTGCGCACGCCGGGGCCGGCGATGAGCGCGCGGAGCCGACATGAGCGCAGGTGGGTGCCAGCCCTGCGCGGCTCGGGCCCGGCCGCTTCTCCTGTGGCGGTGGGAGGCGACACCACCCGGCGCGGGGTCGCGAGCCCGCGGAGCGGCCTCGGGCGGAGAACCTGGGCCCCTCCCTCTAAGGACCTCAGTCCCCAGGTCCTTCCCAAGGAGGCCGGAGCCTGGGCTGGCGCCGGGACCGCCAGTCCCCTCCCTCTTTCCTGCACCGTGGCTGGGCTGCTACAGGCCGGAAGGTCCTGCAAGAGAGGCCCGGGAGCCCACCCTCTTCCACTGAGTTGGATCCCAGCCTGAGCGTCAGTGCCCGGCTGGGGAAAGTGGTGCACCACCTTTGGGTCTCCGGGGGCCTCTGGGCAGGTACTCCTCTTGGCTGAATGAATGGGGTCGGGAAGCCAGGTCTCCTTATGACTGGCTGAGTGTCTTGGGGCACTCAGACCCCCTGCCTCAGGCCCCCCGAGGAAGCCTGTCAGCACCAGACCCAAGCGCCACACCCTCAGGGTCCCCATCTCTCAGGCATCAGAGCCCCCCACCTTCCAGAGCCTAATTCACATTCCACTTGCTGAGAATGAGGCCCACAGACCTCATAGCTGCAGCCCCCTCACTCTCCTTCCCCATCTCACCCCTAGCCCAGAGCAGCATCCCTGTGAGGAAGAGGAAAGAAAGGGCTGGGGGCTCATTCAGCTCAGCTGAGAAGCTCTTGCCTAACAGGCATAAGGCCCGTTTCCATCCCCTGCGCTGCTAAAGAAAGACAAGGAAAGATGGCCTCTAGACTCCAGATCCACACACGCAGCCACACAAACATGCTCCAGCAGGGTGAGGACAGGGGCTCCAGGCCACAGGGAACACAGTGAGGTGGGAGGCAGCTGTTCTGGGCCATTGCCAGGTCTCCGCAGGAAGTGGGGGCTTCTGCAGGAAACAAGAGGTTCCCAGATGGCTTTGACTGAGCTCTACAGAGCTAGTGTCATTGCCCCAGGACTGCGAACTCAGACAATGTCTGTGTGACTTTGTACATGTTAATCGATGTCTGTAGGCCTCATTGTCTTTAATGTTTTTGAGTGCTGGGTATTGAACCCCAGTCCTTGGGTGTGCTAGGCAAGTGCTCTACCACCGAGCTGAGCTCTACACTTCCGGCCCTTAAGCCTCATTTTATATATGTATACATAAGAGGTTTTTCTTTTTTCTGTCCTTTAGAAAGAATCGATTTGATTCTTCCTTTCATCTGGTTTTTGTTTTCTCAGCACTTGGTTGTATATGTGGTGCTGGGGTTTGAACCCAGGTCCTTGCGTGTGCCAGCCAAGCACTCTACTGCTGAACTGCTGCTCCAGCCCTCTTGGCCTCATTTTAAATGGGAATTCATTCATTCATTCATTCATTCATTCTTTTTAATAAAGAAGGACAGTGATAGAGAGACAGAATCAATTTTTATTGAGTTTTTCACATGGCTTTCATTGCTCTGACATTTAGTTGTGTACGTGAGTGCTGGGGTTTGAACCCCAGCCCCCCTTTTTTTAAAGAGAGAGGGACAGAGAGAGAGAGAGGAAAGAGAATCAATTTTATTTAGAGAGAGAAAGAGAAAATCAAATTAATTTAGTTTTTCATGTGGCTTTTGTTGCTCGGACACTTCATTGTGTATATGGTGCTGGGGTTTGAACCCGCATCCTTGTGCATGCCAGGCAAGCACCATAACTGCTGAGCCACCGCTCCAGCCCTGCTCCAGCCCCTTAAATGGGAATTCTAATCTATATTTTCCATGTGAAGATGAGCTAAGAGGAATGTGTTCATGCAGACCCACACATTTCCAGCTTCCCCCTTTCAAATTATATGATCCTGGGCGAGGAATCCCATGCCTCAGTTCCCCAACTATAAATGGGGGATAGTGCTGGTCCTGCCCTCAGAGGGCTGTGTGTGAGGATATAGTGACCAGTGTGTCACAAGCACTGGGGATTTGGTCACGGTTGCTCAGGAGAGCAGGAGTAAGCATCTCTGGGAAGGTTCTCACCCCACCCAGCCTGCAGGAGCCTGTTCTGAGCTGGCAAGAGCTCAGACACCTCCCGTGAGCTCCTGGGTTTGGCCCTTGCCTGAACTCTAGAGTTTCCACAGACACGATGGTCTCCAGTGTCCTGGTGAAATGGGGGGTGGGCATGGTGATAGAGAGAAGGAAGAACTTCCCAAAGGGAAGGAACGCTATTCAGACCTTGGGTGTCTATGGCAAAGGCCCTGTAGGAAGAGGGTGGAGCAGCAGATTGACCCAGGGCGGGGAGGACATGGACACGTGGCTCCTGGCACCGTGGCCTCCGTGCTATGCTCTGTCCGAGAGGCATGCGTTCTTCATTCGCTCAATATCTTCTGGCTCGGTCGTGCAGTGGGCACGGAGAGTCTTGAAAGCTGCGGGCAAGGGTGTCAGCAGCTGGACTTTGCAGCTTCAAGTCCCTGGGCAGCCTGGCTCTCACAGGCTCAGGGTCTCATTTGTGTACAGGTTAGGAGGCCCACCCTGTGGGCTT